>VUQG01000997.1:0-12231 GCA_015106755.1 Etia nguti | reverse complement strand
ACACAATAATAACATGGACTGAACCACCACTCACAACCACTAGCACTTTATATAGCCTCTGTAGAAATTATCCACATATTTCACTTCTCTTAACTGCACTACTGTAAATTCTGTACAGACAATCATTCTGTACAATACGATAATTATAATTCTACAACTGTTTACAACTGTTTATAACTTGCATAGTTCATATTTCTGTATAGCTTTCATTTATATCGTGTTCATAGCCTGTACATAGCTTGTACACTCACTACAGCCTGTACATACTTATAGTTATAGCATATTCATAACATACCTTCATACCGTGTACATTGTAAAATACCCATAATAGACCCATATTTTGTACCCTCATACCTATAAAAGACCCATTTCTGTAATATATCTATATATCTATATTATTGCTAATATATATTTTGTAATATATCTATATCATGGCTAAAGCACTTCTGGATGGATGCAAACTGCATTTCGTTGCCTTGTACTTGTGACATGTGCAATGACAATAAAGTTGAATTCTATTCTATTCTATTCTATTGTATTCTATTTCAGCTGAGTTCACCTGTGTGAAAGCACAGCACCTGACACCCGGACCATTTCGTTTAACTCGGGAGCACTTTGGAACTGAACCTGACTGGTCGCTGACTTGTCTGACTAAAGCTAGCAAACACATTACAAACCAGAGGAAAGTTGAACCTTTGGAAGGGTCTAAGGAGCTTGGAAAGAAACCGAGTGGACGTCTTTGAGTTTCTTGAAGGTTTCACCTCTCATCCAAGAAACTTCTTCATTTCTAAAACCAAATGGTGGAGACACCCAGGTATTTTAAACCCTAGTGGGAGCCATCCCATAAGAGGGTTGTTGACCCACTGTTTATCATGTGCCTCATCACATGAGCCAAGGTGCAAGAATTCGTCTGTTTAACCTCACAATACAAGAAAAAAAAGACTGTCACATCCCTGGGAAGGTGCACTGTTGTTCTAAACTCAATGGACCACCATCTGTACCCAAGGGACGCTATACCCGGTATATACGAACTTCTAAAGATCCACAGAGAAGTGGATCCACTCAGACTCATCGTTTGCAGTATAAACTTGTTACAGGTATAAACCTATAACATTTCCAACCACTATCCTAGCCCATAGATGGGCTGTGTGGGGAACACAACCCCATCACATGAAAAAACTCTACTGACTTACACCACATATTTTAAATACAACAAGGGTTTCTACAGACAAAAACACAGATGTGTCATCAACTGATGACTTATTGATGACTTTTGTAGTTGCTTGTCAGGTCTCATCTTAAAGCTTCACAGGTGCTTTTGTCACTGAGCAGTGTAGTACTCTTAGTGTGATAATCTGTTGAGTTCAGAATAACATTGCACCTCCCCTTTTTGGCTAGAAATATGGTGTTTTTATTATATTGTAAGGTTAGATGGAGGAATTCTTGCATCTTGGCTCATGTAATGAGGCACATGATGTCAAGGTTCAGTGTTTTTCCATCTCCTCCTGTGTTTTCCCGGATTCACCCCTGGATAGGACCTTGGACACTCTCACTCACCTTTTTCATTCAGTGATGATCAGCGTGGATGCATTTAAGCCCGGTGAGGTCATCTCTTCTTTGCCAGTCCATCAGCGACTCATGGTGACAACATGGCTCTATTTCCTTGTGATTTTGCTGTTGATCATTGGATACTTACCTCGTCTCCTTGTGCCTACAGCTTTCTTTGCATCCACTCTCAACCGGCCTCTCACCAAACCTCTCAATCTCGAATGGATTAATCATCATTTGCTTGTCCTCACGCCCACCCTGGAAAACGTTCTCATCTCAGGTTGGAAAAAAACTCTGAAAATCAGCCGCTCGCTCCTCCTGTATGTCCCCCCCCCCCTCAAAACCTGTGTTCACTCCACCTGCAAGTAAGCGCTTATCTCTAGTTGTCCTACCAGTACCTCGTGCTGTTTATATTTCCCTGGCCAGGAAAATGGACTCAGTGGATCCAGTTCGCACAGCGATTGCTAAGCAAGGCGCCAAGTTAGGCGAAAACGAACAGATGTTACAGTTCCTAGGTGGTCAATGTAAAACTATCGAAGACAAACAAGACAAAATACTCTCTGTGATTCTTGAGGTAAAATTTGACCCCACGTCCAATGCAGCACCCAGTTCCGAATCCCCAGAGGCATCACCAGGGTTCATGGAAGCCACTCCGCCCGTTGCACCCCCGTTGTTTCTATGACGCCGATGTTTAGAGATGCAGTATCCCCTGCCCCCGACCCATTCACCGGTGAACTGGGCCAGTGTGGGGGGATTCCTTTTGCAATGCTTGTTAGTTTTTGGTCACTTCCCTGATGATGCTTCGAAGCTCTCGTATTTCGAGAGAATGCTGAGGGGAAAAGCGCTCGCGTGGGCGGAAGCTTACTTCACTTGTTATCTGATCGCTACCTATGATGTGTTTTTGGGGGAGTTTAAAAAGACTTTCTCACACCCCGATTTCTGAGGGCAGAGCTGCTAAAAGACCCTTAAATTTAAGGCAAGGAAGATGAAGCCTAGCGGAATTTGTGATCGATTTTCACACCGCGGCAGCCGAGGCAGGCTGGCCCGATCATGCCCTTCAGGGTATTTTCCTTCAGGCCCTGAATGACGGGTGCGGGACAACTTAGCCTCCCAAAATGCCTGCTTCCTTCGAGGATCTGGTCTCTCTCTCTCTCTCTCTTAGGATTGATAACAGCCTGAGAGAGAGGCTGAAAGGAGTCTCAAGTCTCACCGCACCTATTTTCATTAGTCTCCGATCCCGGTCCCTGCGCTGTCTCCTCCGGTCCTAGCTTCCATTCCGTTCTATATTCTGGATTCACTAGCAGCTGTTCCATCATCCGTTTGAACCCATCCACAGTGCCACCATCTTTACAAACTGGACCTGAAAAACGCCTACCATTTAGTCCGCATCAGAGAGGGGGATGAATGGAAGAGAGCCCTTAATTCACCACTGGGTCACTTTGAATGACTAGTCATGCCATTCGGTCTTAAAAATGCATCAGCAGTTTTTCAGGCACTAGTGAATGACATTCTTAGAGATTTCCTAAACCTTTTCGTGTTTGTCCACCTCGATAACATTCTGATTTTTTCCAGGGATCTCCAGGAAAATTGAATCCATGTTCACACTGTGTTTCAGCAGCTGCCGTATGTAAAGCAGAGAAGTGCGAGTTCCATTCACCATCCGTCACTTTTCTGGGCTTTTTTCTGGCAGGGGGACAGGTAAAGATGGACCCTGCCAAAATCTGAGCAGTTGCTGAATGGCCCACTCCTTCCACAGGCAGTTCAACAGTTCAACAGTTCCTTGGGTTTGCAAACTTCTACACACTTTTCCCATTTTATCCGCAACTACAGTTGGGTAGCAGCACCTCTAACTCACCTCACGCCCGCAAAGGTTCTGTTCACTTGGTCACCTGAAGCTGAATCAGATCACAAGAACTTAACTTATTTCAGAACAACCAAGAGATTGAATGCCCGTCAAGGCTTGCTGGACACTATTTTTTGTACGTTTTAACTTTTCTATCTCCTATCGCCCAAGGTCCAGAAATGTCAAGCCTGAGGCTCTCTCCCGCCAGTTGGCACCAACACTAATACTGCTGAGGCTGGCAACATCCTCCCTGGTTCCTGCAGGGTGGGCGCAGTAACCTGAAGAATCAAGGGCACCATCCAGCAAGCCCTTCAGGAGGAGCCTGGTACTGGCCCACCTGGTTGGCAGTTTGTACCCACCTCTACATGTGCCACAGTACTCCACTGGATCCATACCTTCTGTTTTTTCTGTCATCCTGGGATGAGTAGGACCATCTCTTTGCTTCGCCATCACTTTTGTTCGGATTCACTAGAAAAGGACATAAGAGAGTACATAGCAGGTTGCTACAACCACTCCCCATTCCACACAGGCCCTGTTCCATATAGCTCTGGATTTTGTTACTGGTCTTCCTGCTTCCTGAGGAAAAACTGTAATGCTCACCATTGTGGATAAGTTTTCTAATTCAGCCCACCTTTAGCCTTGGACAAACTGCCATCAGCCGTTGAGACAGCTAAACTATTGACAGATCATGTTTTCCGACTCCACGGAATTCCAGTGGAGATCCTGTCTGATCAAGGTCCTCAGTTTACTTCACAGGTGTGGAAGTCATTCTGCTCGGCATTGGGAGCTGTTAGGATTTAAAATGTTTA
Organism: Etia nguti; assembly: GCA_015106755.1. Taxonomy (NCBI): domain Eukaryota; kingdom Metazoa; phylum Chordata; class Actinopteri; order Cichliformes; family Cichlidae; genus Etia; species Etia nguti. The sequence goes on along the minus strand of VUQG01000997.1, from coordinate 8,031 downwards.
AATAAAGCTGTTTTTTATTATTTTTATGTACACAACGCAATGTGCTCATACACGAGTTGGTGCTCCGTGTTTTGAGGGTCTAAAACGTCGTTCAGCGGCATGGCTGGACTGAAATATTGAGAAGTGACGGGGAAACAGAGGGTTTTGCTACATGCTTACACATCACACTAGACAATGGTTATAAGGAAATTTTCTGGGCCAAAGGGAGTCCGAACACACTGTGCCGAACTAGATAAATAGAAGCAGTAGTAGGATAATATTAAAATGATCAAGGCTAGGAGATCATAGGAAAAGGAGCAGATAACGAGGGTCATGAGCGAAGAGGAGGCCAAATGGAGACATCAGGATGGTTCTGGGAAGAAGATAGTCCTAATAATATTGTGTAATTGTTGGATTATAAAAACTGTATGGCCCGATCCAGGGTCGTCCTTTGTATGAAGACAGATGGCTGTGCTCACATCGAGGTCCAGCGCTGTAACTTGTAATTCCAACTGCCGAAGCAAATTAAATCTTTTTAAATGACAGATATTTCTTCTGTACTTCCTTCTGAAGAAATTGAACATGACAGAGCCCGGGTCAGTCTCAGTTCCAGATATCATCCCCAGACCAACAGCCAAATAGAACGGATGAATCAGGAGCTGGAGGCTACGCTTCACTGCCTCACTTCCAACAATCCATCAACTTGGTCATCATATCTCATCTGGGTGGAGTATGCACACATCTCTCACACCTCATTCGCAACTGTCTTTTCTCCTTTTGAGATCTCCCTAGGATACCAACCCACTTTATTCCCGGAGACAGAGATTGAACTTGCTGTTCCTTCTGTGCAACATCACTTGCAGCAGTGTCAACATGTCTGGACACAGGCCAGAGAGACATTGCTCCAGACAGTTGAACGCCAGCCCCACTACGCAGACTGCTGCAGAACGCCCATTCTCGGTACCTACCTGGGCAAAAGGTATGGCTAGCTGCAAAAGACATCCCCTTAAAGTCACTGTCACACAAACTCATCCCCTGGTACATTGGTCCACACGAAGTGGATTCCATCATCAATCCCACGGCAACAAAATTGAAGTTACCAGCCTCCCTGCGCATCCACCCAGTCTTTCATGTGTTACACATTAAACCACTGCACTCCAGCCCTCCTCCGTCCGACCACTGTCCCCTGCCCAGCTCGTCAATGGTCATCCGCCTTACATGGTCCAGAGGAGCTTAGACAAGCGCCGGCGCGGCCGTGGTCACCAGTTTTTGGTAGACTGGGAGGGGTAACGTCCTGAGGAGCGGTCATGGGTCCGTATCCTGGGATCTCCTCTTTAAGGGATATATCCCACAATACCTGGGCATCTCCACCATTTGGTGTTAGAACTTAAGAAGCTAATCATTTGAGATAATGTATACTTTATTGATCCCCGTGGGGAAATTCCTCTCTGCATTTAACCCATTCACTCAGTGAAGCAGTGGGCTGCCATTGGGTGCCCGGGGAGCAGCGTGTAGGGACGGTACCTTGCTCAGGGGTACCTCAGGGTAGCCGTTCAGGGGAATCGAACCCCTGACCTTCCAATCACGGGGCCAACACTTTACCTACTGAGCTATCCCTGCCCAATATGTGAAACATATCAAGAATCTCAAACAAGTCTAGTTGCTTTCTTTCCAAGCTCCTTAAACTACTGTGACCTGGATGACTGACAACCTACACAGACAAACCTTATGAGTAAACTAAAAACATTTTAAACTCATTTTCCTGTATTACCAGTTTAATATGATGGTTACTTTCTTGATGGTGTTTACACTTTTTTTGTGAAGTTTTGTGAAATGTAAAGTGTTGTTTTGTTATAACCTTATGTATACTTTTACAAACTAAGACTGGTGCTACCTGCATTTCAAAATTCTGCAAAACTCAAGTGTGTTATGTTTCCATTAGGCAATAAATATTTTTATGTTTTGTTTCTTTTTGTGAAATGTCAGTCATTTTTCTCTTGTGAAGATAGCTGAGACTTGTTGTACTTGAAGTACTTTCATTTTATTTATAAATGTTTACAAGGCAAAAATAGTCCTCACGTTAGATGAGGTCACACAAATTACTTATCTAGTAAATGCCTGAATTAACCATGAGTTACAATAAAAAAAAATTGTATTTATGAAAACACACAAACAATGACCTCATATCTTATTCATTATACATAAAATGTGCATCTAAATACTTGACTAATCACGTATTTACAATATAAATAATACAATGAGCACATTATATTTGAGCTTATTTATCAAGTGTCAGGTTTCATAATGACAATACAAATATAAAATGCAAAGCATGAAATTGCATGTTTCAATTAATGAAAAAATAAATAAATAAAAAGATGTTTTATCAAGAACTTACTCTGTGATCACACGATAGAGCAGCACGATCCATCCTGTGGGTGGTTTTCATTGGTGAAGATGGAGAGGACTTGCATTTCACTGGAACATCAACTAAGAAGAAACACCAGAATTGATAATTAGCTTTAACGTATGCAAATGGAGGGAAAAACATGCATGGTGAATATCATGCTAGCATACCTGAATTATTAAAGGTCAACGTTTCCATGCGATTTGACAATACTCTTTCTGCACTGAACCTGTCTTTGGCATACAGATTTTCCCTCTCTTTTTTCAGCTCATCCTCCCTCTGCTTTACCATCTTAATCTCTTCATCCACCAAGGATATTGTGCTTCTTGAACGTAGCTTGAAAAATGGGTTGTTCAGGAACATTTTTTCCTGGGGCTGCTCACATGCTTTACTCAGAGAGAACTCAGAGGCACTGCGAATAATCAGATTGGACGTCTCCAGGATGATGACACTGGAGCTGGTCTCTTTGGAATGCCACTCACTAGACTGAGCTTTCATGTTGTCTTTAACATGCCTAGGACTAGAGGTAAAATCATTGCTAGGGTCCAGAATAATTACATTGTTAGCTGACATTTCATGTTTCAGTGGTTCCTTGGTAGGTGAGGAGGTAATGATGAATGATGGCGTCAATGGAGTGCTTATTGATCTAGGGATACTTCTTGATGGTGCGCAATCAGTTGATTTGCCCATCCTGGAAAGGCCCCTCTCCCTTTTGAAATTTTCTTCCCTCTCCAGTGATATGCGAATATCCCTTTCAACTGTTTCTGGATCATCATAAGGGGACCTGTAACTGGAATCATCCAAACCAGAATCCTCTGAGCAGGGACTAAATTGGGTGTGAGGATACTCCCCAACCAGATCTAAGTTTTCCAGATCATGTGCTTTCTTGTGAGGTCTGTCAATGTTGCGTACTGGAGTGTACATGAAGCTGTGACTGCCGTGGAAGCTCAGCTGCTTGGTTGTAGGTAAGACTACCTTGTTTTTGGTTTGTTCCTCCATTTCCCGCCACTGTTTACGAGCCAGCTGGAAGTCCACATGCTCTGTACTAACATTCTCACTCTTGGTTTCCTGTATCACACAGAAGTCTTTAGGTAGCTTCTTGACTGTATCTACACTGATGTGCGGTTGGTGAGTGATGTGGTTATAATTGGCATCTTTACCATTCTCACTCTCATCTTCAGATATTTTAGACAAGCCTTGAAGGCTTAAAGGGTTATATTTAACCTCTTGTGAAGGGCTGGAGAAAGGAATGTTGACCTCAGGCTGTTCCAGAACATCTTCCACTGGCGGGACCTCAAAACACACTTCATCAAAGGCATTGTTGTCTTGCTCTTCAACACCTGTCATCTCAACTTTTTGCACAAAGAGCTCCTGGGCACTCAACTGAAGACTGTCCAAATATGAATCATCATCTTCTTTATTAATAGAAGAAGAGAATATTGTTCTCCATTTTTCATCTGTCTCACTATCTGAGGAAGCTGCTGCAATCTCAACTCTCAGGCATTCTTCCATTTCATCAGGACCAGGTTCATGGCAGGATTCAGTGGAGACATCTGACATAGCTTCTTCTCTAATGCACTGTGCTAATATAGACTCCTCTGTGACAGATGGTTCGAATAAGAGTTCTTGGGCCTCTGGGTCTTTATATATTTCCAGATTTAGATAGCCATCTTGTTCAGAATGCAGATAATTGTCAACAGCCCCAGGCTCTGGCTCAGGATGCTGCTCTAGCTTAGGGTCTAGCGCTGGTTCAGGGTATTGCGTTGATTCTGGGAACTGCTCTAGCTCAGAGTCTAGCACTGGTTCAGGGTATTGCATTGATTCTGGGAATGGCTCTGGCTCAGGGTATTGCTCTCGTTCAGGATCGTGTTCTGGATCAGGGTATTTCTCCGGTTGAGGGTATTGCTCTAGTTCAAGACTTAGTTCCTCAGGATCTTCACCGGGCTCGGGGCTTTGTACTGGTACAGCATCTTGTTCTAGCTCAGGGGTCTGTTCTTGCTCAGGATCTTGTTCTGGTGTTTTCCTCCTGTTATGTTGGGGGTCATTCTCGTACACACTATCTACACTGGAGAGTGGGTCGGACACAGATGAGGTGACTGATTCATTCCTGCTGAGCTCTTCACAGCCTGGTTCTAAAATCAAAGCTTCTTTTTGATTCTGACAAGCCGTTTCAGTGCAAACATTGGGGTCAGAGCAGTCAAGCTTGTCATTCGCGTCTCTACTGCTTGGCATGTCAGTTAATAAAGTGTCGAGTGTTACCTTTTCCAACTGGGACTCTGGGACTAATGGTGGTGTCGCTGAACAAACCAGCTCATCATCTGCAATGAAATCCTGTTGCTTAGGTGAATCAGCCATACCAACATCCACTTCACAATCCATCTCCAATGCTGATTGTTCTGTTGTTTCCATGGTGATGGACATGGAGTTGTGATCTTCAGCTGTGCTGCAACCTTTATTCAGTTCCTTTCCATCTGGCTCTCTATCCACTGAGGTAGCTTTCTGAGTAAAAAGAGAATAAGAGAAGGAAAGATTTGTTTTTTAGAAGGGAGAACTGCTCTTTGTTTGTTTTTTAGCCATAAATACACAAACACACATATAGGTGTGTGTGTGTTCATTTCTCTGTTTCCTCTGTCTTTCAGTGCAGAAAGACAGACAGCATATGAAAAACAGCTAAATTAGAGAGGTTTTTTGTCTATTATGTCTAGCTCTTATGTAAGACTACAGGACTGGGTCTGGGTACCACACACTTTAAGTAAGCTTTGCAGGGGCTGATTGCTGCTACATCAGGAAATGTGTCTTAAATCTTGTGTTGCAGCTTTATCTGTCAAAAAAATCAAGTCTTGTTTGCAGTGCTTTTGCTAAATAATGTCATAGGAAAATGTAGCATGTTCAGACCATAACCCCTATACACGCTGTTTAGTTACACAAGTAACCAAATAATAAAGACAAAAGAAGTATAAACAGTGTGACAGAAATGTGCACAATACAAGAAACTTTAAACTCTCTCTTTGTATCTCTCTGTGTGTGTGTGCACATGTCTGTCCATGGAATTATGTTTGTTAAACAAATAGACAAAGTGAGTACTGCGATTACAAATGCCAGGATGGTAGTTCCTACATACATTAACATTCAAACTATCAGCCACAACAGTGCCTTCTTAGCTTTGCCACTGAAGGATACCCTTAATGTTTTCACATATACACTTTGAAATTGTGCATGTATTTAAGCTGCAAACTTTCCTATCATTAAAACTGTAATTAGAAATAACACACAGAAAAGATATTGGACATGCTTACTAAAATGTATTTAATACTTTGCACAAAAGCCTTTGTTAATGATGGCAGCTTCAAGCTGCCTCCTGAATGGAGAAACTAGTCGCATGCATTGCTCTGGTGTGATTTTGGCCCAGTCTGCCATACAAATTTTAAAATCCTTGAATAGAATAGAAGGTCTTGAATAATCAGGCCTCATCTTATGTCAATGACCTTATAGTGCCATATGATCCCATGGGTGATACGGTACGATTGAGCGATTTGTATATATTAGTGCTATTTCTTAAATTTGTCAACTCTGTAACATATTGTATTATTTAATTAGTTTAGTCTGTTACTGTCTTGGAGCAACTGTAACCCACGTCATTTCCTTAGAGATTGATAAAGTATTCTGATTCTGATAACCAACACAACTACTATGGCCACTGTTGTGGATTAGGGCCCTCACCTTTTTTACTCTCTATGTGTTTATACAGCACTCTGTATTTAGTCATTAGTTATAATCAATCTCTGGCTCTCTTCCACAGGGTGTCTTTCTCCTGTTGCAGCAGAACCTAATCCTGGTTCTGACAGAGGCTTCTTCCTGTTGAAAAAGAGTTTTTTCTTCCCACTGTCACCAAGGCGCTCGCTCAAAGGGGCTCCTTATGAGTGTTGGGTTTTCTCTGTTTTCTTTTTATTATTGTAGGGTCTTTACCTTACAATATAAAGCACCCTGAGGCAACTGCTGAAACATCCACCCTCATTTCGTCTTCATCATTCTGGTAGATAGCAGCAAATTTTTTAACAAGACTGTCTCAGTACATTTTTCTAGAGGTTGTAGATGGTTACTCCACTCCTGAATCTATATCCGCTCTTAGTGATGGGCTGGCTTAGAGGACTGAGGCCTGTGCAGATTAACAGCGGGGAACAGTGCATCACCTTGGTATATTCCACACTAGATGGTAACTTGTGTGACTGCCTTAGAGTTTGTCTTCAGTGTTATCATCCATAGTACCATTAGGTTCCTGATGATTGTTAGAGTTCTCACAGCAGCAATGTCATCCTCACTGCTCTTCATGCACTTCTCATCAGGTTATGGCATTTTCATAACACAGACTTACTTGTGCAAAAGCCACAAAAACAATTAAAACTTATTTGACATTTGTCTAAACATGAATAGTAATTCAGTCACTTTCACCACAGTTTTAAGACTTAGTTATCAAAATGTTTCGTTTTATTATCGAAACCTTGCTGACTTTGGAAAGAGTTCTGTAAAAATGTAGATGTAAGCTAGAGAAAAATTGTTCAAACAAAAAAATGAAACGTGAAGGATTTTTTGAAACTTTACAAAACTGATAGCACTGTGAGAAGCAAAATGATACATGTGGAACTATATGCATGAGAAAACAGACAAAGAAAATATATACAATCTGAAAACAGCAGCAACTCTAAGCATGTAGGCATGTAGCTATGGTTGAGACAGCTTGTTCAAACCAAGCATCAGGATAAAGGAGAAAGATGATTGTTTATGCAGACGAGCTGGTGTGAGTAATTCAGACACTATTGATGCACAACCATAGGAATGGTCCTAAATGAGAAAATATTCAGTGAGTAGCAGTTCCCCCTGTTGATGTCAGAAGTCGGAGGAGGATGGCCAGACTACTTTGAGCTGATAAGAAGGCAAGAATAACTCAGTCAAATACTTGTTACAAACAAGGTACGCAGCATATGTATATAGACACAGAAAATAACAAATCAAAAAGAAAAAACTAATTGAGTTTTTCTTTCCATCTAGCAGGAGACCAAAATTGCTCTTTAAAGAGAATAAAAAGCACAAAATATCATCAGCTGTATCTTCCTGGAAGATACTGCCAACACCGGCCATAACTTTACTGAGTGAAAAAGTATTTTAAACGATGTTTCACATGCTGGCCAACACCTGTTTGCTCACTGGGAAGTCCTACAGGTCATTAGAAACTTCAACAATAAAACTCAAAACTTTATGGCCTCTCTTTTCCTTCCTTGACTGTATAAATTAACTGTGTAGTCTTAGGGTGTTGTAAGTTTTAACCTTTCGAGGTGGGGTATGGTTTGGTATCATAGCCCTTTATACGTTTTAGGTTCTGTTAGCTGTGGTTGTTTAACATGTGGCTAAAATGCCTCCCAATCCTACTTTTAATTAGGTCAGGTTAAATCATGTTGCCATCACCAACAAGAAGTAATATTTAATAGTACTTTAGTCACTTTGTAATATTCAGATCCTAAACATGAGTTCAGTGTTTCTGGAAGATACCGTGTTATCTTACCTTCCTGGACCGGAAAACAAATTGTTTTCTCTCTTGTTTTATCTGCAGTTGGATAGTCACAGTGGCAGTGCCAGTGGAAAGTTTCACT
>VUQG01000996.1:0-18274 GCA_015106755.1 Etia nguti | reverse complement strand
CGAGCTGCCCGAGATTCAAAGAATTTACAGAAAATGTTAAATTTTGTGATTTATATCGTTATCGGGACGATAGATGTCTTATATCGGGATATGAGATTTTGGTCATATCGCACAGCCCTATCCTCAGCCATGGTGATGAGAAAGCGTCCTATTGTCCCAAGAAACTGACAGGGATAACAGTTAAATGAAAGCCAAAGAAACAGATTCAGAGGTGAAGTAGGTGGATGAGGTAAAAAAAGAAAGAAAAAAAAAACTGCCTTGCACCATGCATGAAAAGTGTTAAATATTTTAAATCTTAAATCTAAAACAATGGGAGAACTACTCTGTTTCATTCTTAAACCAGTTTTGGGTTTCATTTACAGAAGCACGATATACATTTTTATTTAAATGGTCAGAAATCAAAGGAAAGTGCACAGATTTTGGTTAAATAAGGTATAAGAATCATTGCTTTATCAGTATGTTGCGATCGCGAATACTGCCATGTGTAGTTACTCCCCAAATGCTAGGAAAAACGCAGAGTAGGACTTCATTCATGTGATTAAGCTGCGCAGTTATTACACCTGAAACTATATTTGTTTCTTTTTTGTTTTTAAATCAGTTTTTATTGAAAAAATCATACCTGAGACTGTAGTGAAATCTTAACATTCATTTGCTATAAATACGAAATTATGAATATATGGAACGTGCCATTCTGTGATGGCACATTGCCGTTTTGTGATGGGGCACGGCTGCACTTTGACAAAGAGCTTCACAGTCCTCGCCTGACAGTTGACCACAGCCAACATTAAGCACGTCCTGTCATTAGGATGAGAGTGAGAGTCTGCCAGAGATTCACCAGACAGAACTAATAAGTGGCGGGGGGGATTCCCTCCTTGTCGCTTCCTTTTCACTGTACCCCCATCCCATCGCCTCCTCCAAGATCGTCAGCAGTTCCAGAGCTTAACTTGTTTGGGTAATTTCTTTGTCACTTGTGTACTTTTGTTGCTTTGTGCTTAGCTTGTAATCACAATTTAATTTTTTTTTCAGGTCTACAAGCACATCAACATTGAGACTGGCAGAGAAACCAGGACAAGACACGCAGCTTATTACAGTTGATGAGAAATTGGTAAGAATTCATCCCTGCTCAATCTGAGTCGTAGATTGGTGTTTGTCTGATCTTCTGTCTTCCAATTACTCTGCTGGAAAAAAAAAAAAAAAAACTGTTAAAAAACTTTGTCATCTGCTGCCAAACTGAACTTGTCCCAGACAGTAGGCTTTTGTAACAATATGACAGTGATGACGAATATAATCATTTGTAGTTCTGTTCACAGCTCTGATTATTCCTGTCCTCACAGTCCTCCTAGATTTAAATGCCAGTCATGAAAGAAGTGACTATAACTATTTGAATGGCTGAGGAAATGGAATTTTTTTAACAGAAGTGAAGTAATATTCATGCACTATAATGCAGTTATCTTTACTCAGTCCATTTACAATGTATAGTTTTGTTTTCTAACATTATGAATACCCTGATGATATAAATGCGGATACAGTAAATCATAAAACCACCTCACAGAATAGTGCAAAATTATTTTGTCAACTATAACAAAAACTATAGTCTCTGCCGCTTTTAAATACTCAGTCAAAAGATGGAGGGCACTGTAGGAAAGTATTGCCATATCATGTGCAGTATGTGTTCTGTCTCAGCTTCCCTGCCAGTACCTCCCTGCTTGAACATTTGCCCGGGTCATTAGTGACTGAATACTGTGATCATTAACAGTAACACATGATTTCTTTTGCTTTTTCTGAGGTTTCACAGGTTCATCACTTATTTGAGGTCTCTTTGTTTGGCGTCAACAATTATCAGCTGCTTTGCATGATAGTTTTATTGCCTCTCTTGACAAAACTATTTCATAATGCTTGGTCTGTGCTACTCTTAGAATGTAAAATTAGAGCAGACAGGCCCGAGTCAGCCTGTTCTGTTGGTAGCATATGCCCAACAAAATGATTTTGTCTAGACTTGTCGACTTCATCTACTCTGCCTTCATACATTCAGTAAATTACCCAGCTGCATTAGGATAGCTCCTAATGCAGCTGGGTGATAACAGAATTTTCTAAATCGATGCAGCAGAACGGTAAATGTGGTTTTCTGTGTCATACATTGACCTGCAAAGTAGGCAGTGTCCTGTGCCTGTAGTCCCCAATACTGGTTTGGGACGTTTGCTGAAGTCGCTGCAAACAGTTTATCAGGACTTTTCACAGCGCTTTCTGTAACCACAAAAAGCTTCATGGAGTGATATTATCCGAATTAGAATCGATGTTTACACATGCACACATGAAACCAGGTTACGGGGGAGATAAGTAATGTGTTTAAAGCTGTGCTAGAAACAGTTTAGCAGCACATCTGTGTTGCAACCTCTTTGAGTTTGGATTGTTAGTCAGGCAAATTAGGAAAATTCATCAGGGTTAGCTTGGGCAAATGGTGAAGTCTGTTTTTGTTTTTTGTTTGTTGTTGGGGGGGGGTTGTAGCTTTTAAGAGCGATGAAAATGGATTGCTGGTTACACATATATACTAGGGCAAGAAAATGTCTTCTGACATTTACGATTTCTCAAATCTCTTATCATTTCTGTTTACAGTTTCTGGCCTAGTTTCTGACTTGCGTAATCTCTATGAAAGTAATTTCAGAAAGCCAACTTTCAATGTGATTACTTAAAGATGCTGAAAGATTAAATCCCTATGAAGCCCTGTTCTTCGCTTTTCTCCTTTTACATGCCGTCTATGACTGGTCTGTTTTGGGCGCACACTGTTGCTCCAAAAGGACTGTTCAGTTTAAATCAAGCCAAAGTCAGAGAAAAGCTAGTTGACTAGGCAACAGTTACTTTACTGAATTACTTTTTCTAGGATGTAGTATAGCTCTGTTTCGCTTCAGTCTTTTTTAGCATTTAAGTGCTGAACTATAGTCTAAAGAGCGATAACCAAGCATTTGAAGTGGTTAACAACGTACCAACTGTACAAAACAAAGACTGATCTTTGACATTACTGCTTTGTCATAGAAAGTTGAATTAGATAGAAGGTTATGGAGAAAGAGGGAGTTTGGGGAGAATGTGGGAGTCTGTTGTGGACTTGTTTTGGGGCGGGGGAGCAGTATGGGCAGCGTCAGTGTGCTTTTGTCCCAGACCAAAGCTGGCCATACTGGCAGACAAACCTTTGGCTGGGCGGAGTGTCTGTCTCTGTCCTCTCAGTAGGGGCCACAGAGAGGCACAGCAGAGGAGAGGAAAAAAAGGGCCTCTAAAAAAATGTGTGTGTGTGTTGGGGGGGTGAAAGAAAAGAAACTAGCATGGAAAAAAGTTTGTGAGACACCCTGAGACTCACGAAAAAGACAGTGGCCACTTCAGTGTTGTCGGCCACAGAGGTTCCTTTGTAGCATGCTGTTACTGGCGACGAGGGGAAGTACTCTAATGTTCACCCAGACAGGCCGAAAAGAGAGGCCCTCAGCTGTTTACAGTACAGTGGCCTCCGTCTCACGTGGTAGAGGGCATTGAGAGCACTCTCCCTTTTGGGCATTCGGCATATGTCAGCACGCTAGTCATTCATCAGGCTGTCAATAAGTGTGAATTGCTTTCTGGTTTGACCAATCAAAGAAAGATCTCGATCCACTGAGAGGTTATTCAGGGCTTGCATGCTGTCTCTCTCGACCCGCCTGAGGAGAAAGTGGAGTGCTGCTCGTCGCGTAGTGAACATTTCTGAATAACCTCGTTCAGATGATGTTGCATTTTGGCCTGGGCAAATGATATTTTGAATTCCCTCCAAAAACTCTGCATGAACATTTGTCTGATACTCATTATCTTGTCCTTAGTTCTCATGTGTCCAGAAAATGCAGACTTTACAAGAACATAGATCTCTACATTGTGTTTGGCCATCTCCATTACAGACGAATTTAGAATCTCCTGCTGGGTCAAAAATCAGGGAAAAGGGGCATTTAAAGTGATTTGAACTGCAGACAGAAAAAAAGTTTTAAGTACTGATTAGTCACAGAAAGTTTTTATACTGACAGGGATAAATCCAACTGCCTTTCTAAGTGTTATTCACTAAAATTGTGTTTTTTCAAGTTAAGAGTAATATTAAAAAAAAATGTATGAGGATCTGCTTCTGCTGTTCATCTTATATGACAATAGGTAAAGTAGCTTTGGGTTTTAAACTGCTGATCAAGCAAACAAAAATAATTTAATAATGCCATGTGAAGGTTTTGAAGAGTAAAAGATGAACTGAGTAAGACTGTTTGAGAATCTGGCTTTTTCCTGCCTGAAGTTGGCCTTTGGCACACATGCAGGTAAGCATGGTCAGTGCATATATAGTTAGGGTTACTTGATTTTGGCAAAAATCCCACGTATTACATTTGTTCACATTTTAGACTTTGGAAAAAACAAAATCAAAAAGATTTATTGAGTATTAAAAAAGTGTGTTTTTTTTACACTAGATGTCTGGAAAAAAAACTATTTGGAATGAAAAGAGGTGCACTGGAAGATCAAGCAAGGGCATCACCTTGAAACAGTATTTGCTTTATCTTTTCTTTTTTTTTTTTGCTTAAATAGTCATTGAAAGCTAAATTTGTAATTGAAATAGCATTTTGATATGTTACAGAGCCTTACTTACAGTAAAGTCATGGCAGAGGAGATGATTTTGATTTTAGGGTTGACTACAAACTTCTTTAGGAGGTGCCAAAAATTGGTAGGTTATTGTAGGATTTGACTGTTTTCACCTCTTTCCCCACATTTAAAGCCTTAAATTTGACTTTTATGAGCAAAATTTCTGGGCCATTGGCTGATTTTTCAGAAATGATGCCAAAGAAAAGGACGTGCGTGATGGAGCACCAGTGCCCGTAGCTGTTCCCCGGCGTGCCCATGCCGACCTGCTTTTGTTTGTAATTACTGTTTGATTAAGCATGCTGGGCAGCTCCCAGTGTCTGACTGGCTGGCCAGTGATACACAGCTTTACACGGAATGTCTACGACCGCAGTCAATTAGAGTCAGGCCTTTTTGCGTTACTCTATGGCCCTTTGCAGAAACAACTGTGGTTGTAACCATAACAGCTGCTTCAATATGCAATACAATATCTCTCACTAACGCTTGAGTCTTGCGAACAGAACGTTTACTTCTCCTTCAGCTGTGGCCAAACGCGCTCTCTCTGTCCACATAAAGGCAACACCATAATCTTAAAGCGCTTGTGAAGCCTTGTTATAGAGTTCTCTAAAGGCACTAGGGTTTTATGAGCCAGAGAAGGACAGTTATTAGACCGTCGGGAATTGAGTGAAAAGGAGGAACGACGATGGCAAGAGGAGAGTGTAGGTATCTTCACTCGATGTTTGGCATGTTTACGTTTGCTAAGTTTTTGATTTCTTTATTCATTTATATAATTAGAGAACAGCATTTGCTTGGCAAGATGTGACATCACATCTGGCTAAAAGATGTGGGGTTCCATTGCGGTAAGGTAGTTGAGTCTAAAAGCCTGTTGTTGGTTGTTTTTAAAGACAGAAATTGAAATCAGATTGAACGATCTTGTGGTTGAAACGTTAGGATTTATTTTCGCTGTCAGACTCCCTGATACAAAATAATTGTTTTGCAAGTGTCAAAATACCTTCAATCACTTGGGAAATGGGGGAAAAAAACAAAAAACTAAAACCCACAAAAACTGCTATTCTAGCTATGAGGACATTGAGCACCACCACTTTAAGTCTGCAGTACAGGGGTGAATATCCTCTGTCGAGCCTCAGAGACAGAGTGACCTACAGTGGAGCAGACCACATTCACCACCCCATCAACCCGCTTTTCACTCCCTTCCCTCCTCTTCCAGCCTTCCTCCTTCCTTTGCACATAGACAATTTAAGTATCTGTTTTGTCTGGTTGCCCTCTTATACGGCGCACTTGTGCAAAAAAAAATCTCTGCTCAAGTTTGAAGTAGTGGCTGAGAGGATGTTGGTCTTTGATGAATGCCAGACAAGAGGTTTTATTATGTATCATCAACTAAATAGTATTTCATTCATTAACACTCTCTTCCATAGACTAACTCTCTGAAGAGGACTCCTCAGCTCGGAAGTTTTAGGAAGTGTCCAACTGCTAAGTGTTGTGTTTGCAGATTGGATGAAAAAGGATTGCTACTTCTGTTTGACAACACTTCAATTTATTCATTAGTTGTAAGCTACCAGCTCTTTTTGTAATTTTGCAAGCTGCTTTTGGTATTCATAAAATGTGAGATGCCAAACGATTAATCCCCCCACAGAGTCAGAGCCTTAACATACACTAGGAAATAATGCTTAAATAATGCTGCTCTGTCTTAAAGCTTTAAGCAATTGTTTTTTCCTCGAAAAGTTGTACTCAACTAAGATTTGGAAATACTCACAACTCAAGGTAAGATTAAATTGAAGCAGGGCAAGTCTTTGCTTGACACATTCTCATAGTTTGGGTTTATTTATAAATTGTTTTATTATAAAATGACATTTGAGATGTTAAGACAAACGAGTGTGTCTGCATCCAAAATATTCATAAATGACCCCTCGCCTGTCCTCTCTTTACCAGTATGTGTAATGTGAAATACAAGATGACTTTCATATACCAGCTGCTTCTTGTTCTCCAATGTTGAACAACTTCCACACATGAGCAAGCAGCATAATATTTGTTTCTATTAGAGATGCCCCCAGTGTCCAGTCAGTAATTGGCACACTTTTTCCACTTCAAAGACGTCTGAAGGTGGGAACCGGCCGAGGCTGATGAGTGAGGCTCTTGGTCTGGGTGTGGGCTGGACAGTGGGGGGTTAGGGGCGATGTGTTTGGGCTTTCGGCACATGCTGACTCAAAATGATTCAGCTTTGATGACCTTTTGACCCCTCTGGGTGCCAAGTTATACGTTTTGGCATACAGGTATACATACTATGATGAGCTTATTTGTGTGATGGCAGCCCTGGTGTCTATAAAAATGTGATTGTGACGCTAGAAATGTTCTGCCAGAGCTAGTCATCCTTTGTTTGCTTGTTTGTCTGTTTGCTTGGTTACTGTACTAAAGGGAAAATACACTGTGTACTTCAGCTGAGAATTGGAAACCTTAACAAGTCTAAAACACAATAATAGTCCTCTGTATCTATCCTGTCTCCACGTTTTCTCACCTCTCTGGTTTATTGGAGAGCTGATCATTCTCATAACTGATAACCGAGTCGTCCTGGATCATTGTAAGAACAGATGTGACATTCCTTTACTTTATGTTTAAATAAATATTTTTTTTAGTAAGTGAAAAGACAGGGGCAATTAGTTCACTGAGTGATTAAACAGAAGGTCTTTATATGCACCTGTTTTTAATTCTTTGCCAAACGTGGGTACTCTGCAGCATGAAGAACTATTGCAGTAGATGTTTTCATCAAAATAGAATTAGATGAATAAAATAAATCATAAAATTTATGATTTATATTGCTTTACTTGGACATTTTCTCAAACATTCTTCGCAAACTGATTTCAATTTTCTTTCTCTCTTTTTTTAAATCTTTTTGGCAAACCACTTTTTAGGGTAAAATACATTTGATCTCTTTCATTCCCTTTTCAGAAATGGAATGTATACCACAAAAATCCTTAAACCTTTATTATGTTTGGATTTGATCTGCAGATAATATCAGGAATAATATGAAAAACACATTTTATATCACAGAGCAGGCAAAGGTGGGTTTAATATCCCTTTGTATAAACTGTGGGAAATGAACTGCAGGAAATGTAGACGTTCACCTGCAAATCATCTGAAGCTGACAAGATTGGTTAAACAATATGGGAAGAGTGGAGGCTGGAAGAACACTTAGAGAAACAGACATCCACACCCGGCATCTTGACTTCTTCAGCAATTAAAATAGGCCATAGTCTTTGTCTTCATTGGCGACTGGTTTCTATATTTGGAAAAATAACTGAGCCGGATTGAAGCTGGGTTTGAGAATAGAGCTGTCATCTCAGCGTGCCAGGTTTAAAGTCTTTGATGCAGTTACACCAGTCGTTGCAAGTCAGTTTACGGGAAGAAACATTTTTGATTGGTGTACAAGCTTCTTGAATATAGATATTTAATGCATAAACACAAATCCATGTATACTAGTTTTGAAGGTGAACTCTGTGTTTCTTGAAGCTAAAATAAAAGAACTAAAGCCATAATAATTCTCCAGAGTTTTTACGTACTGCTTCTATAAATTATGCACTACTACGCAGGCTGCTGATATATGATAAACCTTCAAACTCAAGTATCTGTTGTCCAAACTGGACTTCCAGGTGCACATTTTGTTCTGGTTCATCTCCTTCAAAGATGAACTGATCATCAATGACCAAAGAAGGAGATGAAAATAAATGGAAATTAGACCAGTAGATTCCTATGTCAGGAAGATAGACATTGCAACTCTTTGTATTAAAATATTCAGTTTTATTGATCACAAGCAACACTGGAGGTTATTTACAACAGGTAAGCCACTTGTACCCTAACCTAAACCTAGTTGTGACTTTAACCCAAAAGCCAAGTCTTCACCCTCAAACAGGCCTTTAAAAGGAGGTGGGCCAGCCAGAAATGTTGTCACTTTGATCTAAAACTCAAACTGATTTCCACAAAGACAGATGGACATTTATTTATATGTTATGTTTGGTTTCCAGTGATATATGACTTCATTCTCTCATGTTGTTTGGATGAGCAGTTCCCGAGACTGAACAGACAGGCACGCACACATTTAGCGAATGTATCCTTAAAGGTGGCCTCGTTTCAAGAGATGAATGATTGCCTGCATGTGTTTGAGTGGACATCAGTAAAGTGTAGCTACATAAATAACCTGGGTTATACTTTCTTTGAATGGATATTGTACTAATGAATAAAAACAGTACATTTCACAAATGTTTAATTTGGAGGTATTTGGGCATCCAACTTCCCTCTATAAAACTATTCTTTATCATTTTCTTTCTTTGGTATCTCACTGTTTCCTACAGTTTTTCCACCAGACTTAAGCGGACTGAGATTTCTTTCTTGTTTACACCAAAAATTTCCATCCCAGTTCTCTGTTGGAGAATTAGGGGTACTAGCTTTCAGCATTCTGGTGGGCCCAGTGGCCCCACAGCGACAAGCCCCTGTGCTCTTTATTTGGCACGTAGCCTGGAGGTGTCAGAAATATCGACACGCTTTCACGTGACGGAGATTTTGCCAGCCATTACCCCCCCTCTTTGTTAAGCCCTGCATTCTGTCTGCCCAGCCAGGTATTGTAGGGTCCCGTTAAGGCCCTGTGAATAGTGTCAAACTTGATAGTTCTCATTTCGCTTCCTGTACATGGCAGAAGAAAAAGTGCCCACCGTGTGGGTTTTCCTTTTGTGACGGTCCTCTCTAGTCTTCCTGGGAACACACCGCATTCCAGCCACAATCATTCCTTTTGTGAATCTGGGTATTGTGGGTGAGCTTGTTATGCCGATAACCCTCCAAGCTTTCAGGGTAATGCATGCAAATATCAGAAGTCTAGACTTGTATTTTTGCAAACAATGCCAAATAACAAGCAGAGGGTTTTCGGTGATTTGGAAGAGCGTTTGTTTTTGACACATTCTCCCTTTTTGTGCTCATCAACACCCAACCGTAGGTTGTGCTACATCTGGAGAAAATATTGCATCAGTTTACCATATGTCACATATTTCTTACAATTATAGTCACATGTAACTACAGTCTGACCTGCTGATCCCAAGACTGTGATTTCTAATGTGTCTCATAGAGGGACTTAATGGTTTCAATCCCCTAGAACAGACCAGAAAGTCCACGTTTTATAAAACTGAACTAAAAGAAAACTTCTTTCTGCGAGAGACTGAATTTTCCACCAATCTCAAACATGTTCAAAACTCTGCAAGTTTTTTTTTAATGCTCTCTTTTAGAATAGAGAAATCTTTGTAGCATAGCCCTTTGGAAATAAAAAGTTACAACTTGCAGACATTTTAAAGCATTTTTGATCACCTGCTGGAAAAAAAAAAAAAAAGGAAAAACCCTTCATCTTATTTTCTTGCTGTTTAACACTGTCTTGTGTCATGAACCATTACCCCCTCTGGGTGAAGAGAACATGTTTTCTTCCTCTTTGTGACAGGAAGGAATTGTTCGGGTTAAGTAGATAGGGCAGCCGGAAATAATTACCAAGCACTTGTGACGGTTTTTTTCCTCCCCCCCTTTTGTTCGTCTTTTCCCTTTCATTTTAACGATCTTTTCAATGTTCAGATCTTGTTTATGATTGCATGGCAAAAGATGTTTCACTGAAACAAGCAGTAGTTTAGCAGTTGGACCTGTAATTTACTAGGCTTAAATACCGTTGGAAGCTCCTTTGCCAAGGGGAAGACGGGCTTTTGTGTGGAGTTCATGCAAAATGACCCCTTTCTACAAATCAACTGGCAGATGACAGACAATGATGAAAATTTGATTCTTTGAAGTTGTAATGGCCATTGAAATGTGTAAAATTCTTGTATTGAAAGGAAAGCTCCCTGGAAAGCCCTCAGTCTTGGGTGGCTGCTGCCTGCGTGCTGGGAGGTTCGTCTGTGTTTTGTCGCCGACTTCCCATTGCTTGTTTGCTAATTCCCTGAAGAATTGGACCAGATCTTTGATAGGAGCTCCAAGGGGCTCCAGTTGCTCAGGAATATGCATTCAGTGCACCCACAGACCCTTCCTCATCCAATTGTCGAGCTGTCCTACTTTATGAAGGTCTGCAACTAATTAAGGATTAGGAATTAATTTCATAGATGGCCATTATATTTCTTGTTCTAATATTTTACAGTTTTTTGTGTTCTCTAACTTCACGATTGACCTTTTCACAAAGTGTATATACACCCCATAACCTGTACCACTGCAGACTCAGTCCAGACGTACACAGCAACAAGTACATTCATGCACTTTTTTGTACTTTCTTGGCAATATATTCATAAAAAAAAAAATCAAGCCAAGAGAAGTTTGCTATATATACAAGTAACAGCGACTTTTTATAGTCTTTCTGTTAATGTGAACAAGTGCAAAAATGTTATTAAAAACAAAAAATAGAAAACACAGAACTACCACAAAAATATGAATAAAACCTCATCCCACCATAGTCATAGGAATACACCTTGATTTGTATATTCAGAGTAATTAAAAAGAAAATTTTAACTATTTAGGACTCTAATATATACTGTTTACACAAATGAAATGACTGTTTGTTGTGGTATTGGTGTAAAAGAGAATGATAGTAAAGGTAATAAAGCCAAATTAATTACTTATTAATAAAAAATTTAAAAAGGTTATTTTGTTTCTAGTTTTTTGTTTTGTTTTTTTTAACACGTGAAATACTTGTTTTTAAAGCTCTTTTGCAATTAACATTAACTTCAAGGAAGTTCAATTATAGTGACATTACACAAAATGAAATATAAGTGATGTAATCACAAAAATAAAAAAAAATGGTAAATACTAAACATATCCAAAGATTCAGGGATAGTTGTTCACACTTCTTCTGCCAGTAACAACCCAAACTTCAGCTTGTTTTATGGCACCTATAAAACAAAATAAAAAAATAAAAAAGTATTCACTTCTCAGACTTTTTTGTATTTTATTGTTCTTTGACATCAAAGATGTACTGAAGCCTTTTTTTTCCACCTTAATATTTTACAGTGGGAATAAATCTAAGAGATTGATGTGAAGTACAAAAATATAAAACATGAAACAGTTGATTACATAAGTAACTTTTATGGCCATCAAACATTTTCCTGACCTCTGTTCTCCTGACATTGAGCTCTGAAAACACATTGCTAAAGTTGTATTTTTAATACCTGCAGGCTGACATCAAGTGTTTTCTTTAAGAAAAACCTACGTTTTGCATGAAATCTAATGTTTGCAAGGAGAGAAGAAGTCATGAATAATCAAATCAAAGTAGAATACTTCATGTGGACTGTTGGCAACCAAAAACGTGTTGTTGTTGTTGTTGTCTTTTTTTTTTAATAAATGGAAATTATTTCTTAATTTCTTGTAAATCTGGAATTGCCAGAGTTTTCAGCCTTAGTCACACAGGCCTAGAGCTCAGTTGGTGACTGCTGGGCAGCAACTGGTAAATAGAGAAAAATGTGTATTCCCCAACTGGTTATGAGTCACTGTGAAATCAATTGTTAAAGCCAAAGTCAGGAAGGCCTAGAGGCTGGCCAGTGACCGCTTGGGATCCGCGAGGGAAAAGACTGCCTGTGGGAGTTTGCTTGCTGTCGTTGGTGAAATTGTTCGTGAATATGTGATGCACAGACATCTTCCCATTTGCCAACTATTTGCTGAGCTGAAGATGGAAGGGGTTGCAATCTTCACAAAGTAAAAGTTTCACCCTTTAAAACATGGCGGTTGTCCATCTCTCTGTAGCTTTTCCTTTACTCTCTGGAACTTGTCTGCTGGAAGCTTCACAGTCTGTGTCACCTTCTTTAAAATCAGGCTCTGGTTGTTAAAAGGCACAACTTTTAATGTGAAGACGAGCGTTTTGCATTTCCAGTTTGGAAAGTTGCAAGTCAGCAGCTGGAATAGGGTTAACACCATCAGTAACCAGTGTGACTAGTGTTACTATGTAGTTATAGTAATTGTAATTAATTGAATACCAAGAGAAAGTATTTCATTCCATAGCTTAAACTGTTACGCAGTTGCCAGTTAACAGTGAAACATCACAGCTGATAATCAGTAGGAAAACCTGGCTAACCAACAGGATTTGCATCACATTTGTGTTCACTCATCTGACATCTCCACCAACCAGAAGTTTGTAGACCACGCTTCTATTTTTAAGTCAGGGAGTTGTTACACAAGCATGCATGAAAAGGAGCATTTGAGGGTTTGTTTTCACATTGTTTATTACAATTGACTTGTGGTACACAAGTAGTAATAGGTGCGTTACATTGGTTGTAATGCTGGATAGTTATATGAGGTCAAATGAGGCCACACTTATTCTCTAGACATTAGAAGCACTCTCCTAGTGTAGATTTTTATCCTGGTGTTTAGTTAACTTATTTACTTTGTTACCTAAAGTTTATTGTGTTTAATTTCTGTGTCCTTTAGGACATCACCACTGTGACAGGAGTCCCAGAGGAGCACATCAAAACTCGTAAGGTTCACATCTTTGTGCCAACCAGGACAGCCATGCAGTCCGGAGTGAACAGTACCAAAAAGTGGAAGATGGATTTTGACACTAGGGAGCGCTGGGAGAACCCACTGATGGGCTGGGCCTCAACGTAAGAATCTGTCACCTCCACCTCCTGATTCCTACAGCACATAAACTGACATTATAGAACCTAAGCACACAGTTGTTGAATTTTGGATTCTAATGCCTTATATTTCTGTTTTAGAGCTGATCCCTTGTCCAACATGGTGCTGACATTCTCCTCCAAGGAAGATGCAATTGCTTTTGCAGAGAAAAATGGTAAAGAATTTTTCAACCTTTAGTTAAACAATGTCTCTGTTTCATCATTTTAAAAGTGACAAAACAAAGATGTTGAGAAATCTCCATGTATTGACTCATTAATCAAATATATAAAAACCACTTGGATAGTTTTTATCTGGATTTTGTCTTTTGTATGTTTCTGGCTACAAGAGCATTAACTCTCAGCAGTGGAATGACAGGCAGTGGTTCACTTTCACATACTGGTGGTGTCAGTCGTTTTGTGGCATTAACCCCATGTATGATGTATCTGGACTTAAATTGGATCAGTGTACACTTTGATCATGAACAGTTTTAGGGCTTTTTCCACCTACAGCTCATTTCCTCTGGTCTGAATCAGTTTTTACGCTTTTAGCCTTCTCTTGTGATTTTACGGCTACTTTTCACACAAAAAACACAAAATTAACCAAAATGTGTCATACAAATGCAAACCACGTGAGTGGAAACTTAACAGAGACTTAACACTGATTTTATGGCTAGTTGCTACAGTTTTTGTAATCTGCATGTTTCTGGTATTTCTGACCCTGAAAGCATAGCATACCTGGGCTATGGGAAGGCTGTTTGGGTTCGATCCAGGGTTGATCACGTTCTCTCCATAAATGAACCACTCTGGAGTTTGTTTGGAACTGGACCGAGGCCACCTCCTCCGAAGGGTCTCGGTGCAGTTTACTGGACCTGAGTGCGTTTACTGTGTTTACATCTGCACAAACGAATCGCACGGAAACGAACCAGAGTTTGATTAAACTGTGCAGGTGTCAAAACAACCTCAGCTACTGCATCTAACACAACTGACCATCCAAAGTGTTAACATCATTATTTCCACAGTCATGTTTGCATATTTTAACATATAAATCATTTACAGAATATAGTCATTTATATATCAGTGGATATATAAACTGTCAGGAGAGATGCACCTGTGACCAGATTCTTTCAGGTAACATCTTTTTTTTTTAAGCAAAGAATTGGTGTTCCCAGTTGACCTTTTTAACCAAAAATGGTGATGGTGGTGATCCAAGCACGTGTCAAAATACCAGATAACAGGGTGTGGGCATCATGACAACTAATAAAACATCAAAGGACTGCTTTTAATGGCCCAACCAGCTCATTAGACAATCGACTACAGCCCTGTTTTAGTAAAACAAAATGAGGTGGTTTTCTGTGTAGCTCTAATCAAGTTCATTTTTGACTCAGAATCGAACCATCTGGGAAAGTTTGTTGAAACCAAGCAGAGGAAACGGGCTTACTCTGTTTATTGCACCGAAGAGATTAGAGCCGTTCTGACTACACACAGCCCGTTGATGTCTACAAAACACCTCATTGTGGTTGGAGCTCGTCCAAAAGGAACATGCGTGACGTTATCTGCCCCATCACTTACTGTGATGTTTTCTTTCAGGTTGGAGCTACGACGTAACAGAGAAGAGGACCTCAAAGCCACGGGTGAAATCCTACGGAGCAAACTTCTCCTGGGACAAGAGGACCCGGCGGTCCGCCAAGTAAACTGAAGACACGCTCCTGTTAGGTGGCCTGACCTGCAGCAGACCTGTATCATTCTTGTCAATAAATGCAAAATTATATATGAGTAAACCAAATATTTGTGTCACAATCGCTTTTTTTCTTCAAACATTCACCTCATTACCGACTACCTGATGTAGTCCATCCAATTAATGAAGTGTTAGCTCTCCAAGTCGAGCTGTGCAACAGCAAAACAAAGGGGAGGGTATTATTACAATCTGAACCTGTTTAAAAACAGGGATAAATACGTCTGTAGGCCAAAAGCAGTGACATTTTTCCTGTGTGAGTGTTTGTTTCCATCCGGTTACCCTGATTGTTTCGGTGTTTGGAAAGCTGCACAACTGGAATTTAAATAGGACCTTTCAACATCTGTGCAGCAAAGTCACGTCTTTTCCAATCCAAATCCAAAAAAATTTTAACTATCATCACCTTTTTAATGAGGCGTGCAACACTAACTTGGATTTTGATTTCACAAGTACTGGAACAATAATCCACATAAAATTAGAGCTGGAAAATATTCCTGACTCATAGTTTAGGTTTGTAAAATATCAAAAAATTTTGCCTAATTTCTCTCAAATTGAAAAAAATAAAAAACGGCATATTAGAACCTTGCCAAATATTCATTTAACCAATGGCAAATAAAAAGCTACAAATCCTGACGAGTTCAAATCAGAAATCAAAGAAAATAAGACTTGTAATGCAGAAGAATTGGATTTAGATTAGATCTGTTTTTAATGTGAACGTGTTTTACATGAATCACACAAACTCTTCTAGTTTTAATGGCCTTTAAATGCTATTTGCCCGAAAGCCAAATAACACAACAAGCCAATAAAAGTTTGCTGGTCTCACTGTGGAGGTCAATTTCAGAACTTTAGTCATAAATTCCCTAAAATTCCAGCTATTTACACTTGGCAGTGCGCTTGTTGCCAGCACTTGTATTTGCTCTTTGTGTTCAGTAAACAGTGGTGTTACTTTGCGCCGAGTCCCCCAACCTGCGTGACTGCACTGATATTCACACACCAATCATGGGCGCCTAATTGGTATAGACCTTCGTTAATTACCGCACTGCATTGCAAATCTTTCACAGCCTTGTGCTCGCTATTTATTTTGTTCTGTCACTCGGCACATCAAAAGTGCCGATCTGATATGAGCGTAATGGTCCATCTGAAGAGCAGGGCATGAATGACAGCATGTGTTGCTTTTCCCCTTTGAAATCCCCTCAGAGACGCAGCGGGGGAAAACGTTCTTGGCACAACTTTGTACCATAAAAGTTGAAAGCATTCCTGCAGTCTTGGCCTATAAGCACAAAAAATTATGTGAAATGAGAATGGCAGCACAGTGGCATTGTTCGAGACCATCGCTGCAACGCAAACATCAGTGATGCAACAACTCTCATGAGTCCGTCCTTAAACGTGAGCTTCCAGTCCTTAGGAAACAAAATGGCGTTACTCCTTGCAACCTTGTTTGCAAGAATACTACATTTAAAACATTCGTGCACTACTTCTTGTTAAGAAGACTTGTCTAGTTTCTAATTACGCCTTAATCTTGCTCTGCTGTCACCCTGGTGAATAAAGATGGAAGTCATTATGTTTGTGATGCTCACAGCATTAAAAATCAGACACAGACTTTGTATGTAAGATGGACTAATTCCCCATGAAATCACCTTTAAAGCCTCAATTTTAGCCTCAAGGCCATAACCATCTTAAGTTCTTTGGAGCCCGAGCTGACCATATTTGGACACGAAGGTGGCATGATTGGGAAGCAGCTAATACCAAAGATCTTAGAAAGCTTTTTAGTGTAACTTGTTATACAAATAAAGAGCATGAATTTCACTCAACAAAACTTGAGCACAGACTTCAACCACAAAGCAAGCCATTGTAAAACTCTTGGACACAACAGGTTTACAGCAGTCTGAGCTTTTAGGTTCACAGCGACAGTATATACACTCACTGCAGCATTGTGAGTACATCCCCTTAGCTGCTCGTTAACCCAAATATCTAATCAGCCAATCAGATTGCAGAAACTCCTAGCAAAGCGAGGTCCGAGGAGAATGGCCAGATTGCTTTGAGCAGATAAGAAGGCAACAGCAAATTAAACAACCACTCATAACAACCTAAGTATGTAGAAGAGCATCTCTGAACGTATCAAACCTTGAAGCAGATGGGCTCCAGCAGCAGAAGACCACACCAGGAGACAAGAAACCGAAGCTACAATTGACACAGGCTCACCGAAATTGGAAGAACATTATCTCTTCTGCAACATTCATTCCTTGTAGCGAAACAGTTCAGGTTGCTCCTGGTGTAATGGTATGGGGGATATTTACTTGGGACACCTTGGATCTCTTAGTACCAACTGAGCATCATTTAATCCCCACATCCTACCTGGTACTGTTGTTGACCATTTCCATTCCTTTCTGCTGGTGTATGCAGTTCACTGTTGAGTTCACTGTTGAGTTCACTGTACTCAAATTAGTGTATTTACACTACAGCACACACAGTGCATATCTGGGTAGTAGAGCTGGATGTGCGCCAGGGAAGCACCTGCTCATTATTAGTATTTTATATTGTTTTCAGTCACTATAATGTTTTATTGTATCATGGGTTAAGTAATAATTGGCCTCACCAGCTGGAACATACTCCGAGCGGCTGATGCAGTCTGAGACACACTTCAATCATGCATTCAAATTTAATTGCACTGACAGCGAAATGTGGCCCCCAGACACAAATCATTCTTGCAAAAGCTCTTTTCATGTTGGACCAGAAAGTCCAAAGAGTAAGCAGTTCTGACACTTCTGTAGAAGTTATGATTCTACAAATGGTGTTTAATCTATGAAATCTTAATTGAATTGTTTCACTTACTGTTTAAGGAGACTACAGGCTGTTATCATAAAACTAAAAGTAATAAAGCCATCCATCCCCACTCTGTTGGAAAGCAGAAAGATCATCATTGATCCCAAGCATCCTGCTTCTACTCAGCAGCTGGACGTGAAAGTTGTAGTTTGAACGTTTGCCAAGATGTTATTTGCTGAGCTTCTCTAAATGATACAAACACACACACACCCACACACACACACACACCTTCACTCACGCAAACCACTTTCTGGCCCTCAGTGACCTGATGATCACTCCTGTCTGTGGTCGCCCTCTGCTGTGAACTTCCCAACCAAGGCAGTGAGGCACGCAAGCCGCCTCGTCCGCAGCCAAAGACCAGCTTCCTTGTGTGTGTGTGTGTGTGTGTGTGTGTGTGTGTGTGTGTCTTTTTTGTGTGTTTTCATCACAAACACTGTGTGGACCCGAGCTTGTTTTGAAAGGCACAGATTGATGATGACTTTTGGTTATCCAA
>VUQG01000995.1:56679-70842 GCA_015106755.1 Etia nguti | reverse complement strand
CGGGTGCCCCCCCCCCCCCAAAAAAAAAACCAAACCAAAAAAAACAACCCCAGTTTTCTCAGAGCCAGAAAGCTTTTCTGCAAAGTCACCAAGAAGCCCTGAGCTTGAATGACAGAACTAGCGTGCTTGTATATTTGCATTTCTCTGTAGCCTGCCCAAGGAATCCGATTATCTTCATAGCGTAATATATAAATACATTCATCTTGAAGGGGTGCTAATGCTCAATTGACACATTTTGTGACTGTGCAAAGGGTGAATGACAGAGCAAACAAGTTCACCATGTATGAGTGTACAGTGTGGTCATGTGTATTATTAGTATCTGTGAAACTGATTGAGGAAATCTATCTCCTAGCCTACTATACACATTTTTACCTTCTGAAATTTTTAATGCTTGCAGTTCTAAAATAAGACACAACCAAGCTTTCTCTTTCTTTTCCGAATAACAAAATACTAAATGCCTTTGCTTTTGCTTGCTTTAAAAGCAATGCAATAATGCAATGAACACTCCCTCATTCAGAGGAGTGTTCATTACACTGCTGCAGGTTTCTCTGAAAGGATTGTGTGATAATAGTCACAAAGCACAGTGGTTTGACGATGATCTATGAAGGTACTTCAGCTACTAGTTCACCTGGTGTACTGACCAAGGGTACTACCTCTTTAGCTTTCCCCCATAGAACAGTGCCTTTGAGATCAGACTCCACAGATTTTGTCCTCTACCAGCGCCGCCTAAAGCATCGCCTGATTTGTCTGAAGCACTGTCAGAGAACTGAGAGAACTATGACATGGGTGGATTTAGAATATGAGCAGACAATTTTACAACCATTAATGATTTGGAGGGGAATAAAAAACCTGGGCTGGCAGTGATGAGGGCTACTAACAAGCTTAAAACAAACAAACAAAAAAGTCAGTCAGTCAGTACATGCAACAAAACTCGTAATAAGTGGCTCCATAGTGTAGTGATTTACACATTTCCCTAACAAGCAAATCCCAAGTTTGATCCTGGGAGGAGACAATTCCCTTTAGGGTTGCGTCAGGAAGGGCATCCGGCATTTTAAAAAAAAGTCTGCCAAATCAAACATGCGGAGCTCCCTGCTGTGATGACCCCTTGTGAATAAGGGAGCAGCCAAAAGTTTCTTTTCTGAATAAGCTGAACACGACATTGTGAAATGTGACAGCTTTTACTGCATGCCTTTATCTTACTCAGTGCCATCTTCGTAATTAAACCAAGGATTACCCAAAAACCTAGTTATCAGTGAACTGATGGGCACAACATCACAAAAGCTTACAGACCTGTAGGCTGCATTTAAAAAAAACAACAAAAAAAACCAAAACAAAATGTAATCTCAAGCAAATGAGCAGCTAAAGCAAGGAAGAATACCATTAAGGCAAAAATAATAAATAATGTGTTGTTTAGATGTATTTTATAGCGTATCACAGATTTTGTGTTATTCTTTGAGCTGAACCCCTAGTTGGTATACTGTCCAAATTTCATGGTAGCAAAAGAAAAAGAATGTAACATTTAAAATGGCGAGTAGGTTTATCTGCAAATCTTATGACGTTAATGAATACAAGACTTTAGTGTTTTAAATGTGTGTTTTAGGGTCATATAATTATACAAAGACCCATAGAACAATAGGGCTCAGTCTTTCCACTGAGAATCTGATTTCTCATATAGATACCCAAGAGTGACTCTAAAACCTCTCTTAAGAGACCCTCTAAGGAATCTTTGCACCAAAATCCACGGGATTTTCTAGGAATAGTGATGCCATTTTCTGGAGCAGATGAGGTTTTCAAGTTAAATTGTTACGGCAATGTAACCCATTAAAAACCAAACTACTGTCATGACACAAGAAACAGGTTACCAAGTAAATCTGAAGTTACCATTGCTGAGCTCCAAATCCTGCTTCACAGCACAGGCCTCAGAAGTTTGCCCTTATTCCTATCTGCCCATGGATTAGTAGCTGAGACTGATTCCATCTACTTACCAGTCTAGAGTCACCATCCCTTCCCCAGTATCGACCATTCTGGCCAAATTTATTCTGGCTTTGTCTCTTTTTTTGTCCACCATCAGCAAACTTGCAGAGCAAAGGTTCAGTTGGCGCTAAAATGAAAAAAAAAAAACAACAACAAAAAAAGAGGCATGGCAAGAGAATGAAATATGAGATTTGTGTTTAACAAACACTATTGCACAGACTCATTGTTCGCCATTATTTTCTGTGTAGTCAGTCCCTCCCTGAAGCCTAGGAGTACACATTTACTAGCCAGCCTGGGAACACAGACATCTAATTTGGCAGCTGTGGAGCTTTAATCCCCTCCCCTTCCTGAACGAGGCACGGCCAGCAGAGACTACTTCAGTCTAATAATCCAATTAAAACGCTTAGATAGGGAGTGAAAGCCACACAGAGCAGCTCTTTCGTTTTCTTTGTCTATGCTCTGCCTCTTAGGGCTGAGTGTATATGAGCTCTTTACCAGCAGACTCACTGACTCCTGCTGGAAGAATGAACCACTGAGCCAGTCACTTCATCTTGCCCATACAACTCCACCCAATCTTATGCAGACTAGCCATAATAGACAGACTTTGTTTTCTTTCACATCTTTTTGTTAATGACACTGGCGTTAAACCTTAAATGTAGTATTTTGTAGTATATACACCAGCAAATATAGTATGGTTATAGTGTATGTTCTTACCTGGTACACCTGGAGGTGTTTTAATGAACTTTCCATTGAAGTGTGAAATGACTGCATCACATTTTTCTGTTGACTCCATCCTGAAGCCCAAAAACAGAGTGAAAAACAAAAGAAGTGACATTTGCAGCGACAAGGCGTCAGGTGCTTTCCTAAAATGGATTCTTTATCAGTTGGTGGAAGCGGTGGTTTGTCATAAAAGATTTTTATCAACAAGTTCATAGCGTGCATCTGTTGTAGAATCAACTTGAACAGTTTTGGACATGCACAAAAATATTCCCGTGATGAAATATGATATTTTTTGTTTCGCTAGTCATGACCATGGCTTTGACTGTCAGGTATTTTAGTTAAATGTCAGGTTATGCAAGTACGGCTGGCGGAAGCGAGTGTTACCACTGCAATTAAATAAGCCAGTCATTGTGAAACTATTTTTAAAGGCGTTTCCATTTGTCCATACATGAACAGTTTCTTTGTTAATTGACAACAGCCCCAGTGTATGTGTTTTTAGGTATTATTTTTAAGAAGTGAAACAAATTCTGAAAAGGGCATGGAGATTTTTACAACAAGAATCATTTTTTAAAGTGATATACATTTTGATTTTTACTATTATGACTGGTACAAATAAAGTAGAACAGAAGATATTATTATTAACAATGGCACAGTTTTAATCACAAGTTAATATCAGATTTCCTGTTGATTTTCTTGCCTGTGTTTCTGGAAAGGCCCATGCCACTTGTTTCTATTCCTGGCCTTGACAACACTTATGTTTTAGTGGCCAAAAGTAGTCTCTTCCTGTTTATAGTTGTAAAGATACCTCTTTTGGCCAGGAAGCGTTCCAACAATTTTTCAACAAACAATATACAGTGCTAGGTAGAGGCCAGAAAATTCTTTCAATTATTTCACGTGCCTATTTGGTTTAGTCATACCAGTGCAGTATGCACATCAAAAAAACAACAAAAAAAACCCAACCAACCTCTCAATATTATTTCAAGTTCTATATCTGACAATAAATTACAAAAGAATCCAACCTTGCAAAGCCCACTCCTCTGCTCACTCCACTGGAGTCCCTCAAGATGCGAGTTGATATGACCTGGCCAAAATGCTTTAACATGTTCTCCAGTTCCTGCTCATCCACAGACACAGGCAAGTTGGAGATGTACAAGTTTGTTGGGTCTTGTTCCTGTTGCTAAGAAAAGGAAGAGCAAGAAGAAGAAGAAGAAGAAGAAGAAGAAGAAGAAGAAGAAGAGAAAAAAAAAACCCCACATGTATCAAATCATTGTAATTGCAATATCAGAAATGCCTTAAACACACCTGGAAAAATATTCCTTTGTAATATCACATCCACACTGACTTTTTAGTAATGTGTAGATGGAAGAGGAAGGGAGCCACTTCCTTGCGAATTCCATATTATTTATCCTCAGTAATGGGTTTATCTGTGTCTCTTTTGGGAGTTTTAGGTAATAAGGGTTTGGCTAAGAGCACTGATAAGAAGATATTTGCGTGCGGCTCATGGTGGCTTAAGGCTCGCAGCTGGTTTCTTGATGTATTTTAAGAGCATCAGCAGAAATGCAAGAGATGGCTATGAATCCCTGGGGAGAGGCCTCTCACCATAGGCATCTGTGTTGTGTTTTTCATAAGCAGCAACAATAACAGAAAATGGAATGACAACAAATTAGCTGCAGCTTAGGCAACACCAAACAATAGCAATGTGTTCAAACATGGGATTTAACCCTCAAAACAGAATGGTTGTTGGTGCCAGATGGGCTGGTCTGAGTAGAAACTGTGTGGGAAAATCCCAGTAGATCAGTGATTTCTAGGGTTTACAAAGAATAGCCTGAAAAAGAGAAAATATCCAATATACTATTGATGCCAGAAGTCAGAGGAAAATGGTCAAATTGCTTTAAACTGACAGCAAGACTAACTCAACTTACAATCAACATATGCAGAAGAGCATCTCTAAACACACATGAGCAGCAGAAGCAAACACCGGGTTGCACTCCTTTCAGCCAAGAACAGGAAGTGAAGCTAACGTTCACACAGGCTCTGCTTAAACTATTAGATCTTTGCCGGCAGAGTCGAGCATGTCCGAGCACAGCTGACACCCATAAATCAATCAATCACTAAATAAGAGATTTTCTTTTTATGGTTGTTAGACGTGACTTAATTGTAAATATTCACGGGGAATTTTGACCTAGTACTTACCGTTACTTGTGACTTATGTAAACAGAGGTTAGATTGAGGTGAATGACCTCATTTTATAGATCCAGTAAGTCAACTTCAATAGCTCATCTACTTCTATCTGGATTCAGTTTTGCCTTAATGATTCAAATCTAAGTAACAATGACAATGGTACGCACATAATGAAGTATCTAAAACTTTAAGTAACATTTATTTTTTAACTTTAACCTTTCATATTTGTTCCTTATATTATTGTTCAGGACCTTGCAACATAAAATCCTCCCTTTTTATAATTGCAAATATCTTTCTCAACAGCATTTAACTTAAGCGTGGCCTTTGTAGCTGCTCTGTTCGTATTAAAAAAAGCATAATGTTTGAGCAAGATCCCATTGGACTGCAGACATGGAAATGACAAAGGACATTTAACAATATTCAAAACTCTAACTTGAATTGCTGAGAGGTTTAAGTACAAATATATGATTATATTGGGAGAGGAAATATTTAATACATTATTTATTATTATCAGCCTGGACAGACATACCATAGGAGCAGATCGACATGGATATACATGAAGTGATGAAAAATAATTGATCTGTGTGTAATGACATCAGACGTCATAAATTTTGAACTCATCTCAAAACTGACAAGCCACTACCAATTTTACTCACAGTACTACTTTTTTTAGACGTTAAAATATTGTTTAGAGCTGTACTATAATCTGCTTTGCTCAAATTTAACATTAATTTATGGTCTTTTCTCTAATCTTCTACAAACTTCAGTGTTTCATTCAACTTAACAGACTGAGCTACTTCTGCTTCATATATTATTGAGTACTGAACAAATGTAGAAAGTTGGGCCTTTTCTGAAAACTAATCAAACATCATTTATAAAAACTGAAAATAATGTGTGTTATAAACAGACCACCAAAGAATTTACTTTAATATTTGGTATGACCCCCTAATGGTTTTAATGATAACATGTACGTGATCTGATATGTACTCTACAAAGCCTGATGATCCATGTCATCCCACTACAGTTTGAAAAAAAATTCCTATGATATGAGGAATCTATTTGATTTCTCAGTCTCAGTGTCCCCATAAATATTCAGACAGGTTAAGGTCAAGTTATTGTGGAGTGAAGTCCTCCGTGGTCTTCTTTGGTCTTAAAATGGTTCTTGAAAAGCGTTGACTATATTTTGGAACATTGTCCTGCTGCAGAATAACTTCTTGAATACTGCCAAAACAGTGTGCCACAAACTATTTGATACACAGCAGTACCCTTGACTACTTACATGAAGTCCTCATTTACATGAGAATTTGGCTTTTCCTCTTTTTAAATGCAGTTTAGAGATCACTACTCACATTATGAGAGCCTTCTTTTGGTTTTTGGAATCTTTGACTTTTTATTTTGCTAATCATGCATCTGTGAATAAAGCTTTATGTATTGATTTCGTAATGAAGTAGTAATTTCTGGTCTGCGTCACTGCAATTTTAGTATAACTGATACTGTTTCTCCAAAGTGCACTGGAGTTTCATGCACCTTCAAAACTTTCAGTCAAGCCCTAAGAGTTTGACACAGAACAATCTGAGTCACTTTGTTGTTTCCCAACATCACGGAGCTACTTAACGCGTAACACAGTTCACAGCCATATTTATAGGAGCTGAGCAACAACTGCAACTTGATCTACTTGAATAAGCTTCTGATGAGTAGATCCAACCCAGCTGAGCATCAACTGATTGCAAGCTTCAACAGAAGAAAAACAAGTCAAGGAAATACTGACCAATCCCAGCAAACATGTCACAATGTTGTTGGTTCTTTAAATGTTTAAAATCCTCAAACTTTCAGATTTTTTTACATGTTCAGATACAAATAAGTTATTTGGAGTGCTCTGTGTTCATCTATATACAAACATGAGCGTATTAACAAATGCAATTTGACTCAAAAGGAGAGATGTACTAAACAATGATAACAAATGCAACAGAAGTCCAAGTAATTTTGTACAAATGACAACCAAATTGGAAACTGATAAAAACACAAGTGAAGAAGACTATTAATGACAGCAAGAAAGATACCAGGTAAAAAGCTGCAGGTAGAGGTCACAGATGTTGATTCAGCAAATGTCTTGGTAGAGTCCTTCTGACAGCAGTCAAGTACAGGTACTTAATACTTTCTTTTGACAAGACATTAACTATGACCTCACAGCTCACTGAACATCAACTCCTGAATCACATTTAAAGCACACACACCAGAAATACCTGTTACACATTAACCTACCATTTTGTTCATTAATAATTACTGCAAATGGAACAACTGCAATCCAGCAGAGTACATATTCAGCCTGCATTAGTGTACAGTATCGTTTCTTATTATTCCACTAATCCTGTTTGCAAAGCATCACCGTACAAGCCAGGGACATTAACTCATTTTACATTGAGGGCCACATACAGCCCACTTTGAACTTGGCCAAACGAGTGAAACTTCCCTTTCTGGCAGTGTAAAGACGTTTAACTGCACATTTAATCTCTGAGATATGACAATAAAGCATAGAGAAGTGCAATTTCAATAGCACATTTTAGTGTTTCTACATGATAAATGTATGAAACTACAGAAAAAAGTTCTGGTAGCTCACTGCACAGAGTGTCCCATATTTATAAAAGTTCCTGTTTTTCATGTTCCTGTCCAGTCTTTGGTGGGCCAATTCTGGCCCTTGGGCCTTCTGTTTTACAACCCTGCTATAAGTACTTGTATAATTCACACGCAGCAAACTAGAGGCTGCCACAAACTGGTGCATGAGTTACTTTTGTCACACATACAGTAATTACACAAATAGAGACTGTTGTCAGCACACGCTTCCTGTATGATTCAATTCAGTGATCACAGCCATTGAGCATACTGGTTGTGGAACGTATATCATGCAATCCTGCTATGAAATGACTTAAGGATTAGTTTTAAGTTGATCAACTAGCCAGAAGGAGGACAAAGTGTGTAGCTGAGTGATTTGTATTGATGTGATATCAGGATTAGTCTGTAATGAATCCTTACCTTTGCCATCTGAGCTTGGACACCGCTTGTCTTCAAGGCAGCCACAGCTTTCTGAGCTGCAGCGGGGCTATCGAAGTCAACAAAGCCATATCCTGAGGGGACAAAACACATAATAAGGACAACAACAAATTCTGAATAAATCTATAGGGGGCCCTCTGAGCCACTCAGCAGTCAAACTGGGAAACATGTTGTTGACAGTTTAAACTGTGTGACACAGTGATGTGAGAAAGTGTTTGCCCTCTTCCTGATTTCCAATTTTTTTTTTTGTATGTTTGTCACAGATAACACAGGTAAACAAAATGCAGTTTCTAAATGAAGGTGTTTTATTATTAAGGTGGGAAAAAATACAAACCTACATGGCCCTGTGTGAGAATGTAATTGCCCCCTACACCTAATAATTGGTTGAGCCACCTTAGCAGTAACAACTGCAATCGAACATTTGCGATAACTGGCAATGAGTCTTTTACAGCACTGTGGAGTTGGATTCTGGTCAGGACTTTGACTAGGCCACTCCAAAGTGTTCATTTTGTTTTTCTTAAGCCATTTAGAGGTGGACCTGCTGGTGTGTCTTGGATCATTGCTGCTGCAGAACCCAAATGTGCTTTAGCGTGAGATCATGAACAGCAGAATTCATGGTTCCATTTACCACAGCAGGTCCTGTGGCAGCAAAACAGCCCAAAACCATCACATTACCACCACCATATTTCACTGTTGGAATGATGTTCCCTTTCTCAAATGCTGTGTTAGTTTTATGTCAGATGTAATGCGACACACACCTTCCAAAAAGTTCAGCTTTTGTCTAGTCGATCCACAGAGTATTTTCCCAAAAGTCTTGGGGATCATCAAGATGTTTTTTGGCAAATGTGACACTAGCCTTTATGTTCTTTTTGGTCAGCTGTGATTTTCTTCTTGAACTCTGCCATGCAGGCCATTTTTGCCCAGTCTGTTTCTTATTGTTGAATCTTGAACTCTGACCTTAACTGTGACATGTGAAGCCTGTGGTTCTTTAATGCTGTTCTGGGTTCTTTTGTGACCTCTTGGATAAGTCACCGATGTGCTCTTGGAGTAATTTTGGTCAGCCGGTCACTCCTGGGAAGGTTCACACTGTTCCAAGTTTTCTCCAGTTGTGTATAGTGGCTTTCAACGTGGTTCAATTGAGTCCCAAAGCCTTAGACTTGGCTTTATAACCCTTCCCTTCCCAGACAGAGAAATGACAGTGACTTTCTCAGGTGTTTCTTTAGATCGTGTTATGATGTGTTGCTTTTTGAAATCTTTAAACCTCCTTCACTTTGTCAGACAGGTTTTATTAAAGTGATTTCTTGGTTCAACAGGGCTGCCAGTAATCTGGCCTGAGTGTGCTTAGTGAAACTAAACTCAGCTTTCCAAAAAATGTGGTTAATCACAGTTAATTCACAATTTAAAAAGAGGGGCAATTACTTTTTCCATATAGGACCAGGTAGGTTTGGATAACCTTTCTCCCTTAATCAATGAAGTTATTGATTATAAATGGCATTTTGTGTCAACTTGTGTTATCTTTGTGCAATATTAAAATATGTTTGACAAATATGTGAAACACTAGGAAATCGGAGGCAAACACTTTTTCACACCAATGTATCTCCTCACTCATTAGAGCAAACATATAGGAAAGTGTGCTCATTTTAAAATGTATTTTAAATTATGCTATCCATAAGGTAAATTTACATGGAATTTATTCAGTGCTCTCATGGGATATAAGCAGAGACCTGAACTATTAATGAAGCTCCAATGCTGTGAAATTATAGACTTGCAAAGTAGGAAGTTTAACTATTAAAGTCTAGCTTTAAGCTTTTTCAAACCCGCTTTAGTTGCATAGATGCCAAAAGGTTTTTAATAGTTTGTACTGGATTTGACTGGAAGGTCTGCAGTTTTTATGCCCCAGTAACCACTAAAATTAAACCTATAGCCCTCTCCTCATTCATTTAGAAGGGGTCAAAGCAATAACTGGCCAAATAACTACTCAGAGGCATTTCAAAGATCGATGTCAAGTGATGGGACTTGCTCTTACAAGGACTTTCTCTATACCAAGGATAGATAATGATAGAACCACCAATAGATATCCTTGAGATAACTATTCATTCTGTATTTTAAGACGTAACTTTAAAATGTGTATGTTTTTGTATTATATAAAATTGTTCTTTCTGTTTATACATATAAATATGCTTGATTTGTGTGTGTGTGTGTGTGTGTTTGTGTGTGTGTGAGCATGTTTTTTGAAAATGGGGGGGAAAAGTGCTGAGGCTGCAGATACCAGTGGGTCAGTTCAGCTCTTTGTAATGGGGGTACGAACAGGGTGTATACATAGTTTATAGCTTCTATTGCTCTTGATAAAAATAACACATTTAAAATGAGTCATAATGAATATATCAGAACAGTTCCAGCTAAGAAATGGGTCACACTGTTTTACGTGAATTTGTTCTGACAGTTTATGAAAACAGTGAAAAAGTCAAATAAAGCAGTTTTTAAAGCAGATAAATAAGGTCATTGCAAAAGCTTGTTCTATTTAAAATTCAGTCAGATCCTCGCAAGGTCTTTAATGGTTTCCCGTTTCACTAAAGGCCTTTGATTTACTGGCATCTGTATAATCCAGTAGAGAGTGACAAAGCGATCTCTTAATCCCATTACCCCTGGAGATTCAGCAAGTCCTGCTTTAGTCAGGTGGTCAATCTACTAGAACTGGAATAAGACCAACAATGTCACTCAGCAAGAAGAGGAAGACTTGGGCGCGTCTTCCTCCTAGGCACTGTGCACGACAGCGACAAACCAGCGACAAGAGCCGCTGCTTAAAATAACACGAGCTGAGAAGCAGCTTTAAACAGCCTGACTGTCTGTTTCCTGAAATGATCTGAAACTGCATGTCTGCTTGATTTTTTTAAATGACAGAAGTCACACCCTGGATGCTGCAGCTTTTGGGGAATTTTAGGAATGTGTAGGTGCTATATATCTTGCATGGCAGTTTCCTTTCATGCATATTGAATCTCAAGAGAGATAAAAGAGGGCAGTGCTGGTAAGACAAAAAAACAACATGACACACCTTTGCACTTATTGGTAGTCTTGTCCAGGATAGCTTTTGTTGATACAATTTTGCCATACCTATGGGAGGAGCAGAAAGGCGAGGTATTGTTAGCAGGTTTATGCACCAGACAAAGCCAGTTATAAAACACTTTGACTGAGAGAAGGTTGAGCAACAATCCATGACATCACTGTAAAAACATGAGAAACAGGAAGTGGTTTCCATGTGGTGCTGAAAACCCCACAGTGCTGCAAACAAGTCACCTCTAATTTCAAATAGTCCCTTTACCTTGGACCAAGCTAAACCAGCGTTTGAAACTTTTAACAGTCTCATTGTCTCTTACAAGAAGGAGGGTCGCTGATGGGCAACATCTTGCAAAGTCTATGTGTCACAGGATGTTTCAAGATTATATTTAGGCTTACTAGTGAACTATATACAACTTAAAATTGTCTTCACAGAAGACTTTTTCACTGCAGACCCATGCCTCATGAAATACAAAGATTATTGCATTCAAATGACTCTTTCTTCCCATTAGCTGTCTTTCCAATCCATTGCTTGAAAGTTTAAATTAGTTTAACAAATGCAAAGTGGTGTACCTGACCATTTTGCATTGCATGTCATTGCTTACAGGTCACCAGTTTCCATTCACTACATTGCTCCTACGCTTTCCCTGTTAATCAGGACACCCTTTTAAATTTCCATGTTACTTTAGTGTAATTTCAAAAAACAAAGCCCTAAATTGCTCTGTCACAAATATCATCTAAATAGTGATAAAAAGTGTTTTTGTAAGTACATGTTTTAGTCCTCTTCAGACTAGAAAAGGGGTAGTAATAAAATCTGTGACCAAAATGGGAAAAACAAGACAAAAGGAAAATCTCCAGAATCTTTTTTTACTTATTATTATTTAGGGTTTTTTTTTTTTATTTGTACAGTATTTTCCAATATGAAGGGTTCGTATGCCCTTGCTTCAGGCCACAATGTAACCTGAAACAAACAGCAGGATATATTAGCTAGAGATGCTAAACCGGGTGAAAGAGCATGAACTTATGACCCCTCTTTCTTTTTAATTTTAATTTTAAATTACTCAACTACAGATCCTGTTACTTCTCTTACAGTA
Organism: Etia nguti; assembly: GCA_015106755.1. NCBI lineage: Eukaryota > Metazoa > Chordata > Actinopteri > Cichliformes > Cichlidae > Etia > Etia nguti. The sequence continues at coordinate 58,771 of VUQG01000995.1, read as the reverse complement.
CTATCAAAATGCAGAACATTTGCATGTACCTAAAACGTAACCGCTTATCACAACTTTCAGATCATTCACTGTGATCCAGTGAGGTATTCTGAATGCACAAGTCAAGTCTTGTTTGCTCCCATATTTACAAAGGAAGTGGTACAGCAGCACGTTTGATGTGATCTCTGTGATGCACCTATATACACCACGACAAATAAAATGATTCCAACTACATCCTCACATGATTCGGAGAAAAAAAAAAAAAATCCCCAGGGTCAAATATTTTCTTTTGGACCTGAAATTTACCTATAAGCCTCTGCATACAAATGAACTGCACATTTTTCCTTCTTATTCAGTGTCATATTTTTAAGATGGGGCCTCGGAGAAAAAAGGAAATGAAATTTCTGAAGCGCCATGGTCTGTCTCCTTGGTATATAAAAAGCAATCAGGACGCAAAGAGGGCTGTGAATGAGCTCAGTGCATACCTTTTTTTCCACACACATGATATATGAAATCTTTGACTCCGTGCCCTGTATGCTGTCAAGTTGAGTTATGTTCTATTTATCTCTTTCCATGTATGGTCCTTGAGATAACTATTCAATCAGTATTGAAGTGTAGCCTTGAATATTCTGTTATATTAGTAAAATGACACATTTACCTCTTACACTTGTTTGCATTCTCATAAATTTACAGTATATGAACAAAAGCATTGGGCCACACCTCTTAATCTTTGAATTCAGCTGTATAAAAATAAAGCAACAAACCATGCAGTCTACCTTTACAAGCATTTGTGAAAGGTTATTGGTTACTGGTTATTCGATACCACCTCTGCAACAGATTTGCGAAATTTATTTCCTCCTGGATATTCTACAATTAACTGTAAGTGGAAGCACAGCACCTCAGCCATGAAGTGGCAGACCACGTAAAGTTAGAGAGCCAGGTTGCTGAGTGCTGAAGTGCACAGTGTGTAAAAGTCATCAACGCTCTGCTGACTCAGCAACTGCAGAGTTTTAAACCTCCCCTGCATAAACATCAGTACAAAAATTGTGCACTGAGGGCTTTCATGGCATGAGTTTCCAGAGTCATATTCAAGTGACCCGGTGCTTTTGTCCATATAGTGTATTTCAACAGTTACAACCAGTGCAAACTGAAATAAATCAATGAATGATCAATGGCAGATAATAAAGGACAACGCAGGACGGTGGTACTCACGGCTGACAGAGCTTGACCAGGTCATGATCTGTAGTTGAAGGGGACAGGCCTCGGATGTAGAGGTTTGTTTTGCTGAGCTGCTCCCAGCCTGCAGTGCTACTGCTGCTGCTGTTGTTGGTGCTGCTGTTGGTGCTCGGGCTGGGTGGAGCCATGGGATGTGACAATAGGGTGGGTGGCTGGAGTACGTCAGAGAAACAATAGGTTAGACTTGTTTCTAGGGTTCATCAAAATCAAACATGGTTTATTGGCCATTCATATATGTTGTTACAATAGTCACGTACAAGGGGAAGAACAAGGATCTGTTTGAACCCTGGAAACCATCATGGAAACATGTAAGGTCCAGTGTGAGAATTATTATTATTATTATTCATTTTATTTTTTGCATAACACTGATTCATAGATACAGGGCAATCCCCAACATACCTCTGCAGTCAGTACAATCAGCCCACACAGCCACCTGTAGCTTTGACATCAGGATCACACTAACGTCACAATGCCTCAGGGTGTCGAATAAGCGATCTGCAGCCATCTAAGGTGTAGCGCTAAACCCTTTAACCTCAACATTCTGCTATAACTTGCTTTACTTATTTAGGGATGGCTTTTCAGACTTCAATATATATGTATGACAGTCTTTTCCCAAAGTGAACCAACACTTTCAGTCCCAGCATTGCGTTTGTTAGCTGCTGAGCCTCTTTATCAGAAGGCGGGGAATATTAAAAAAAAAAAAGCAAAAGTAAAAGTCCTCTGGCGACTGAGCAACTTTGAGCTTTGTGTTTACAAGACACAGATGTCCTAGTCTGACAGAACTTCTCCCCTTGGGGATTTGTCTCCCTCCTCACTATCTGACAGTGATTACCCCCGACCTCCAATCCCCCCCCCCACCTCCCCACCTCCCTCTTTG
>VUQG01000995.1:20347-53592 GCA_015106755.1 Etia nguti | reverse complement strand
AAAAAATTTTAAGCAAAAAAAAAAAAAAAAAAGAAAAACAAAAAAAAAAAAAAAAAAAATAAAAAAAAAAAAAAAAAAAAAAAAAAAAAAAAAAAAAGCAAACAAAACTAACAAAAAAAGAAAGAATCAAAGCATTATCACATATGCAAATAATGTAATCTAAAGAAAAAAAATAAATATTATTTCTTTTGCAAAAGTACAATTAATTTGCAAGTTTATTAATACAGTTTTTGTACAGTATTTTTTTATACAGCTTCCAGCTTTTATCCAAAGTGCAATCCATACCATTAAATAAAAGCTTATTTACCATTCTTTGATTCTGGTATCACTTTTGATTCTGGTATTAATTCGTTTTCAGTCATTTCAAGTGTCGTATTTAAAGGGGGAAATCAATCCATCTTTTTGACCCCAGTGTAATTTAAATAAACATGCAACCAGCCCGCCCAGAGATGTAATCTCTCCCGCATGTTCTCGGTCTTCTCCGGGGCCTCTATTATGGTTAATTTATGCTACTGTGGTAGTGTCCATTTGGAGAAGTATTCGCCTACGGAAAGGAGTTTTCAGCCACCACAAAAATGCTCCTCTGCAGTTCTCCAAAGTCCCAGCAAGCATAACAAATATACAGTACAAAAAGGACAGACAGTGGCTGCAGTGGATACTTTTCATTGTTTAAGACTTGGTTTCAGAACTTAACTCTCCTCCCAGGTTACCTGATGGACAAATGACAGCACAAGCAGGAGTAGCCCACAGACTGGTTGTACCACATATTTTTGATATTTTACCCCATCTGGCAACAGACATTTTCTGCAGGTAGATGGACAGTATGAAGCTGCAGATGGACTGTCATAATTTTCATAATTTGCCCATTACTTGCATGAAACACCTCATTTAGGAGGCATCCAGATGGCATCCCGGTCAGATGTCGGCACTACCCCAGCTAGTTTGTTGCACTATGGAGGCATAGCATCTCTCCTCTGCTTGGGTCCCTCCCAAATAATGATTTGTATCATGCTATGCTGGAATGTGACAGCAGGCGCAAACAGTTGATACTTTCCTGTCTGTGATTCAGGACCAAAGGTAGCAACTTTTTCCAGTAGATCATCCAGCTGAGCGTTGGACAGTCACACCAGCAGGCGGTTTTCCTCACTTCCAGGAGGGTCACTGCTGTGCAGATTGGGGCGCGTGTTGTAGCACTATCAGCTCTCCTTTTCGTGTGCGACGTAGCCAGGTCATGTCTCAGCTCTCTCAGGTACAGTAGATCCAGCAACATCTCCAACATTCTGATAACACTGAGCTTGGGAAGGTCCCCATTCAGATGATGAAAGCAGCAGTGGCATCTGAGTATTTCTTAAATGAGAGAGTGTGCACCTACATCCCCTGGATACTATGTGTTACTTTAGTTTGTACTTTAATTTAAGACTCATTGTACACATTAAGTGAATAAATAGTTCCATTTATTAAAACTGCATAGGTGGAATTGGGTGTTTTCACACGGATCCTGTGGAACACCAAAACTGTGTATTTTAAAAAGATACTAATCAAAACAGAAATAAAAAAAACAATGATGTGACATCATTAGAAACAAAATGAAAAAAATAAAAAAATAAAAATGGAATGATTAAAAAAACACATTTGAGGTGCAGGTAAGAAGTGCAGGCTTTGCTATAAAATCAAATCAATCCACCTACCTGTCCCCAGCATCCGACTGGAAAACACAATGCCTTTGAGAGAAAGTGTTATGCTACAGCCGCTGTACAGTTATGCCCTTATAGGCTTCTTAAACAGCTTTCTTTCATCCTCTGGATTTCAGTTGGGTTAGGCTAGCAGCTGTTTTGTAGTAGGTGCACATGGTATTCTTTACCAGTAACTCATCAAAATGCAAATGTGCAACAACTAGAGAGATTCTGTGGTGGAGTATATTGAAAAAGGTCCCCAGAGCCTGAAGTCACAGAAGTGATCCTGAATCCATGATATCACTGTCCTTTTAATGGAGGCATCTATATTGATAAATGTAATGTGCAGTAAATATTCCTTAATGAGACTGACCAAAGGTCACCGGTAATGTAGAGAGGTTCGCCAGGCCAACAGAAGTCAATGGTTCAGCAGTAAAAGAAACAGAGAGAGTTCTGATTCAGCAGTCTACTCAGGACACTGGAGGGGGGTGGGTGGACAGAGAGTCAACTGAATTACCACTTTTTATGAAACGGTGAAAGGGAAGGTTAATGCAGCTTCCTCCATGTGTGTAGCACTAAAAAAACAAAAAACAAACCCAAAACAAACAAAAAACCTAAATTGACTCAGTATCTTCAACTCAATTATTTATAAGAAAACTATTCTGAATTCTGAATTTATTTATACCAATCTGTCAGTCAAAGACGGCTAAGGTAGGGTAACAGTTGCTCAGAGTGCATGTCACACCATTACCCATGGTGCAGTCTAGACTGCACATGCACATTCACTCAAACAGGCTTAAACTTGCATACGAGCAAAGATTAAAAGATCACATACGAACCTTTATACGTACAGATAGACAAGCCAAAACTCTCTCTCTCTGACTCTTTCTCTCTCTCATACACACGCAAACACACACACTCACACTCACTCTGGGTATTTCCAAGGGAAATAAGAGAGTGAGGTTATTTTAGGACATTGTGCTACTTGGCTACTTGTTCTCACTCTTTCCTGAACTCATGAAAACAGTCTGTACCAGCAAACAAGGGGGATATTAGAAAAAGTGTTTTGACTTCACAAATAATAACAATAATTACAGCCTCACAGTTCGACCTGTGAAAGCCAGAGACACGTTTGTCCTCACTTCCCCTCTGTGTTAGATTCCTGACAAGTGGCACTGCACAAATCAGGGTTGCATGGAGTTTTAGCAGCTCCAGGAAGCTGTTAGTAACAGCTCTGTACCTTCCTGCCTGGATGCATGGCTTGGGTTGAGGTGGGGGTGCACAAACTCTCTTTGGTAGCAACAGAGTCATTTCCCCTGACTCTTGGCTATAAATTAGCCACAGGAAAAAAAAGAAAAGCTGACAATGCCTATGTGTGTTTGTCTTTAATTCAGGTGCCGGTAGGGGTGGCATTCCTGACAACTCCTATCAGTTATCCCAAAATGACTGAATCACCCGCTCTGTAATGAAAAATTGAGGATGATCCTTTTTAGTGGCTAAGAATGACATCATACATTATGGTTCAGTAGATCATCAGGAGATGTTTGAAATGTCTTTCCCACTCCTCAGTGACCCTCACCATATGGTACATATCTGTGCTTGACTTACAGCATTATAAAGGACTTGGATCATTACACAGTTTGCAGCAGCGCCATTATTCCTCAGGTCCTTTGGCTAGGTTAGTAATCCTTTAGTTGTAAGGGTCATAGAACATATTTGTTTATGTATGAAAGAGATAGATTAACGACACAGTTGTTTACCATTTATTGCATATTTTGTAGAGACCTGCAGTCTTAATTCACTGTACAATGCATGGCAATGCAATTGATGAATCAAGAATCCAGAAGTTAAAAAAAAATCACTGCAACTATTTCACAGGGAAATATTCACTGTTAAATCTAAAGTACTAATAGGTCATGATAGCTTAAAAACAATAGCATAAAAATAATAGCGTTTGCTAATAAATTATAGTTTGGATGAAATTTTTCTGACGTGACCTTTTCCTTAGGTGCCACAATGAAATGATGTAAAAGCATCTTAAAGATAGAATTATAAATACAGGCCTCCTAAAGATCACATATCATCTCTTTATATGTGTCGTCACATAAAGGGGTTTGTGTGTTCACATCTTCCACATTTTCACATATATGTGAAGCTTTTCTTAATACTTGATAATTTATAAGAGGAAGTAACTGCAAGTGAGGTTAAATCATGGAGTTTGACTTTCATTTAGTTAATGTCAAATGTCCCGCAGTAGTAAGCGTGCAAAAGGAAGTTCTCTCACGCCTGATACTCACATAACCATTGGGCTGTTCCATTGTGTGCATTCTGCTGCCAGGCAACTCTCAAAACTATATTGTAAACATTGTGTGGTGCTGTTCAGACTTTGCATAATGCTATTGTCTGCGGTTCCACTGCTGCACCTCATGCATTCACCTTGACAATAAAGTTTGATCATTAAAATTTAGACTGGTGGAGTCTAAGAGACATTTACAATAATTATGTAACAATGAAAAATGAGAAGCAACAAATGAAATTTAAGGAAATTCAAAGACTTGGATACAGATGACAGGTGCAATTCTATCAAGATCACAATAAGAGATTGTTTTGCACATCAGTTGCATGTCACCATAGCCTTTTCACTCTTTACGCAATCATTGTTCTTTGTTTTATTAAACACTCTGGTGATCTCAGATACCAGTCCTACCAGCCATCCATCTGTTTGAGGGTGTACAAATACACCTAAAAGGATGATTTTCACTGCTTTCATAATATGATAACTAGTAGAGTGAATACATGCTGTGTTTCCTCTTGCTTGTAGATATCCATCTGGAATCTAAGTCTCTGATAAAATTTTCATGAGCCTGAGTAATGAGGAGCACTAGAGGGCTCTTTATGTGAGCCGAGATGCCCACAGGTCAACAAGGGACTTTCCTAGCCATTCTAACCTCATATACCCTTTCATTTATTTAGTTTTGCTCCATGCACACTGACTCTTTGTACTATTTTATGCTACAAGCTGTATGCTTCCCACCAGGAATCTTAATATTCAGTCGGTTTCTTTAATGTTTTCACTTCTGAAAATGAATCATACCGATTTGTGCCTTTGAAGATGTTATAAAAAGGACATACTATATTTATATCACAGCTGTAACATCAAAACCCAGCTTTTTGAATTCATGCAGATAGTTTTCAGGGATGTTCCACATGCCTCATCAGAGCCAAAAAAACCTTTGAAAACATACAGTAGATGCAACCAAATCCTCTGCACAGAAATCACAAAAATTTGAGAATGTTTTTATTCCACCTTTTCCCATGAAGACAATTATTCAGATATTCCCACTGCATCAATATCATTCACAACTCCCTCTCACAAACCAAAGTGACCCTTCCTTTCCACCTGACTATTGATTGTGGGTTTCCAGAATGCCTTATCTCAACCTGACAAATTAGAAATCAATGCACATGTCTGAGCACAGCTAACAATAAGTTATTGGCTCATCCTGTTCACTTATTTTAGGATAAAGTTAAATAAAATGGTAAAAGTAATAGATAAACATAAAATATGATAAGCGGGAAAGTTTTGGGTTTACCACAGTGGTGTTAAAATCTATCATCCAAAGTAAAACAAAACACCAGATCTAACAGATTAAGTGATATTTGGAGAAAATAGATATACGGTTGATAAAGTCTCTAAAATGAAAATATTCAGGGATGGTGGGACTTGTCGTGTTCATGCCCATAATGCAAATTGCATTTTGTTCAATGAGAGCTTTGCGGTTTTGCTCTGAAGTATACAGGAACAAGGAGAGAACTTCCTCTCACTATCAATCAGGAAATTCTATCAGCATACAGGAAAGTATTGTTGCAGCATTTCTACATGGTGCCAACAGCTTATACTATACTGTGCAAAAGGTCTTGAGACACCTGTCATTTTCTTATATTTTGCTCAAGAGTTTTGCACTGTTCTATAGGCCACGGTGTGTGCAGAAACAAGTACTGTAATTTTTACATAAATTAGATCCATTGCATTCTTAGGACTTGGTTAGTCCAGGACGTTGAGGACATCTCATATTTTCAGCACTTCCAGTGTCATGTTAAATAGCAAGGACCCACCTGGAGTTAGAAGAGTACTTACTGCCTGCAGAGTTCCATCATTGTTATTATTATTGTTATTTAAATTTTGTGGTTTTCTTAACAGACAGGTTTTTTTATTCTCTTCACCTCTTCTCAGACTTCAGAAATCTGATCTGTGTCCCCCCCCCCCTTTCCCAACCTCCTGCATGCCAGAGTACTCAGCTCTGCCCTCAGTCTGGTCTCAAGTTTCTGCAGACCTACAGCAGATTGTTTATTTTGCTGGACATGGAGGAAACACGGATGGACCCTTCACTGGCTCAAGATTTACTGTCGAGCCAGGCTCCCGTGTGATCTGTATTTAGAATAAGACTCCCTTTAACAGCAAGCTCTTTATCCTTTACAAAAATGGCACATTACTAAGGACAATGGGATTGTCTGCTTGGGTAATGTAATGCTAGGGGATTACATCATTTGATACAACATAGCACTGGGTAGACAACAGTCTACTAATCCTGCTCGCTGAGGTCATTTATAATTCATTGAAGCACACATACCATCATCCTATTTTGGACAAAGGGCAGAAAAATCTATATACCGTAGTGATGGTGGAGAAGGACAAAACGTTTCCCCGGAGATCATTTCTGCTAAAATTGATGAGGTTACTCTTCACCACTGACACCACAGTGTAAGTGCCTAGGTCAGGGTATTAGGTAAAAATAGCCTTGGGAAGGACATGCATTGTATGTCTGTATTAAATAGCTGCATGCAATTAAATTGGATTACAAATATGAAGGTAGCAACACTAGCGTTTTCCTCTTTTACTTCTTTTAAAACTTTTCCATCAGTAGCTGTGGGGTTAGTGAAGTAAGTGCAAATACTGTGGTCTCACCATCCAGGAAATGCACATTTGTTGACGGAAATTCTTCCTGTGAAATTCGAAATAAATTATGGCGCACACGCCTTTCAGCCTAGCCATCAGTAATGCACAATGAAGCTCCTTTAGAGGCAATTATGATTTATGGGACACACAAGGGAGAGTGAAGAATGTGCATTCAGTACTTTGGAGGAACAGAGAAGCAAAGAGAGCAAATCGCAATGTGAAAGAGAACTGACTGCTCACTAACCGGCGTCTACAGTTTTCTCACTTTAAGCGCGGTTTACTTTCACCCCCAGACAGGTCACGCAGAGTACAAATGCTTCATTCATATTTAATTTCATTTTCTGATGTTTGTGGTATCATGTCCTGAGCAGCCAATCAAGTAATACAATTTCCTCAACGGGAATTATGAACAAAGAGTGAATTGAGGCCTGAACAGAAAGAGAAAATGGTACTTGAGGTGAATGATTGTGTGGTCATTGAAATGAGTCATATGCTTTTTTCAGTATTTCGTTGTAGCTACACTGCTTATCAGTATACCACATTCTCAGTGAAAATTTTCTTTACCAGAACCACAAGACTAGGGTTATGTCAGATTACTATGAGTTCAAAGCAACCATGAAAAAAAATATGTGAAACCCAAAAAGACATGATGTTTTCTTAGAGGAAGTCGGTGCTATGAATTGGGTTTGTTTGTGGCCGTCTGGGTCTGTAAGACGACTCAGCAGGAGCAAAGGTTGAGGTTGGAATGTCAGTGAGGGTCAGAGAAGGGCTCGGGGAAATGACCTTTTGGATGAGTCAGGAGCCCAGTCACTGGAACCCCAGCTGTGATGGACAGGTCACGTGGAGGTCTCCACCAGTTCATACTTAGACATGCTCATAGAGTCACCCTGCTTTGTCATTTGTAGACATTACAGACCAAGATGGAGAAAACTTTGACAACTCATTTAGGACAAGATATACCTCCCTTTGTCAAATAACATATAACTTTTGAGTAAAACAGTTAGACCTATGGCAAAACCTGAGAGAGTTACGATAAAATATCTGAAGAGATACTTCAGCAGATTCAAAAAAGGTCAACCTGAGAATCTGACTCCAGCCCAAGCCACACTGTTCAACTAACAACAGACTGCTTAGTTTTATTGGCTAACATTATGTTTTTTAGGGGCATCACAAACAAACAAAGACCCCCCCCAATACATAAATAAATGAATAAATAAATAAATAATAATAATGACCGGCTATGCTTTCTCTCACTTTGGCCAATGAAATACACCCAAAATACAACTAAGGCGAGGTGAAGAGAGTCATCCCTCACTTTATGAAAACTGAAAGAAAATAACAATTGTACAATTTTTAAGACGTCATGTGTGCTATTAGCATGATATTTTATGTGTAAATATCATGGTTATCTTCAATAGTGACAACAAACCTGTTTACTATTTTAAAAAGAGATTATTATGATTATTATTATTATTAGAAAAGGAAACAAAATCTGCCTGTTCTGAACCAGTTTTCAAGGTAACGTTATAGGTGTTGCTTCAAAACGACAGGAATACAGCAGACACAAAACATCCAAATGCACCAGGCCAGATTGACAACACAATTAGCCTTATCTTTATAATAACTCATATAAAAACAAAAAACAAACAAAAAAACTATCCGACTTCACTGGCACATATATTTCTGTATTTATCTTATTTATTCTCTCGCCTTCCCTGCACCACCTTTCATTTGACAGAGGAAGGCTGCGTGCCCGTGTCTGTGTGAGTCTTTGGGGAGAGTACCTGCGCGCCACAGGCATATATAGTTTGTAGGCGACGAATGCGTGACTTCTAAAAGCCCTGTCAACTAAATTGCTGTTTTTTTTTGTTTTTTTTTTAACAGTATCGCTGCTTAAATGAATTGTTCACTGTGGGCCACGACGATAATTAGTACAACGGAAAATGCCTTGGTGCTCCCGGCAGACAGTTTACGGACTTGTATCCATTGGTATAGAAGAAAAACTGTACGTATACAGCTTCAGTGGGATACAAAATATACTGAACTTTCATCTCCCGAGAATTTTCTCTTACTTTATATTGAAGTCACAGTAAGAAGTTAAGAGCGTCATCTCAGTAATTCACTCTCAGCTGCCATCTACTGGTTGTTCTTGTATTTGTTTGGCTTCACTTTCCTTTGGCCAGTCTGGGAGCGTTTTGTTAAGGCTAAAAGTAATGTAGGTCAGAACTTTTACTCCAAAAATATGTCACTGCAGTCAAATGCAGTTTACACAAAACAATGGGAAATGTTATAGGATGAGCTTTCTTCAAACAGGAGGGACTTCAAGACAGCAGGAAGTACTATAAATAGTACAGCAAGAGTCATATTTTGCTGAGAACCTACTTGAAAATATGTCATATATACATATTGAATTGAATTTGATAGTTTTATTGACTGTTAAAATAGCAATGAACTTGAAATTTGACTCCTGATTGAATAACTCTTATCCCAGGCTCAACAATGTGTTAACGATTTTGCTATAATTTGATTACATTGCATCACATTACACCGTAATTTAATTTGAAAATAACCAGCATACATTAATTTTGGGCCTGCTGAAGCATCAGAAGGTCTTTAAATATCTCATAGCAAATCCAGTTTATTTATTTTTTCACAGGCTTGAACATTGTTTAAACCCAGGTAGTACTCCAGGACTATTATAATATGCATTTTTGTTGTTGTTGTTGTCGTTGTTGTTGCAATGTCTCATTTCCTTCAAAGTCTTATGCAGTGCATTTTGAAACAGCCTGTTGTTTGAAGTGGTACACACATGCATTGCATGTTTTCAGGCCAAAATAACCAACTAAGCAGGCCGAGCAGACAACTGCTCAGGATCCCCAGAGGTCAACCAAACCCTAAACCTATTGCTTCCCAGTTTACTGATTCAATCATGTGCTCACTTAATAAAGGACTGGGGTCTCTAAATGCTTTGTTTAATCCATATCATGCTTATTATCTCATTTGACACTGTACCCTATAAAGAAAATGGAAACTTACAGTAGAGGCCCATCAGTATTTGTTGCAAGCAGTCCCTTCAGAACTTTGTTCTAGTTATAGACTTAAAAAAAACCCAAAACAGGCTCGGTTCATTTTACAGAAGTTGCTGAATATTCAGTAATGTATATATATATATATATATATATATATATATAAAAATCTGAAAAGCAAAATGAGCACAGCTTAACTCGAGTTTGGGCACAGTTTTCACATGCACAACAGTCGGTTTGCAGACGCGTAGGCTGGAAGAACCCTCAACCAGCTAACCACCCAGCTCTCCCGTGAGCTCCGCGCTGATTGGCCAGAATCGAGTAAAGGCGGAAGTCTACAGTATGAGGGGATTCCCCGAGGGAAGTTCCCAAGTCAACTAGGCTATGTAAAACATACATTGCCATATCCTCTCCAGCGCTTGGTAACTTTGCATCTCAAGATTAGGCGACGACGCTGCGGTAGTGTCAAAACAATAAATTCGACTTCAACAGTTACTCGAATGAAGGTAAGAGGACACTCACACTGGCAAACTCATCTCAGGACTTCTCGCTCAGTCGCTTTATCCGACGCCGGCTGAAGCTACGGCTTGTCAGACACTTACACTTTAAAGAATACGGAACTGTTTAAAGAAGATTTTGAGCGACTCTTTTGAATTTTACCAACGGCTGTGTCCCGGTAGGCTTCAACATTAGCGTTACTCTCCTTTTACTTACTGAGCCAGTGGCTACAGGGTGCTACTTATCCAGGAGCTGTTGGAGTGTAGTATCGCTAACAGGTACTTCGTTACTATGGCATTTATTAGGAAGGCTGTTCCGTAGTTGAGCGGCTCTTTATGAGACTGCTATCAGGAGTTAAGATGATGATAGGCATCACTTTAGCTTTCTGACAGAAGTGCAGTTGTCCCAGAATTGCTTAATGCTGTCTGATGATCAGTACTAACAAGAAGGAGTGTCTGTTTCACCAGTGTTATACTCATATATTACACATGCACTGAGTAACTTTAATTATTTGTCATTACTTTACAATACTTGATCTTCATCTTCAGCTCTTATAATTCCTTACAGAGCTAGAAAAAAGGCTTTTATGGTTGAAATATGAAGGGAATTTTTAATTCTACCAGACCTGCCAACATTCATTGGTAATAAGCAAATATTTTGAAGATTGTTTACTCAGTTTTGGCATGGTTTTGTCATTTGGATCAGTAGCTCATTTAAAGCAGCCAAAACAATTTGGCAGCACTTTAAGGATTTCTTGACTTTTTCAAAAAATATTTTTAAAGTGCACGAATACTAGTTGACAGTTGTTTGTAGAAATGTTATAAAAATGGCCGGGGAGGGAAAAAAAAAGAAATCTTTTTAGCTTTATAACCGGTCTAATAGTGTTCACGGGGTCTTTCGAGAGTGTTTTTTCTTTTGTTGGCGTGTTTTACAACATTTTGTAGTTTCACTCGTAGGGCTCATGTGTGCTGTGTCAGTGATGATTGTGGAGCACAAGGCATGGAAAGGAACATCGGAGACCAGCTCAATAAAGCATTTGAAGCTTATCGCCAGGTCTCCATTGAAAAGGACATTGCTAAAAAGGAGCTACAGAAAGTGGTAATGATGAAGAGCAACTTTTTAAAAACTTTGTGCAAAATGAACCAAGAATTAACAATATACCACAATACATCCCAGAGCAGATTGCATTGCTAGCTTTCCAAACAAAGAGTGTTTATTCTAATTATCTTATTAAATGCCATATATAGAATAGCATTATTATTGCTTAGGCTGTTTCCAGATATGAAACTGCAACACAGTGCTTAGACCAAAGTGGATATGCTGGTTCTAGACGAATAACAGTATTTCCATTTTACAGACTGAGTATTATGAGCAATACACTCGAGACCTTCAAAAGCAGATAGAAGATCAACAGCAACTGATTTCAGAACTTGAAGCAAAGTTGTCAGCAACAAGGCAACCATCAGGTTAGTGATGTGTTAGTTTGTTATTGATGTCTTAGTGTTAGTTTTTTTCCCAGCTGGTGTGCTGACAAGGGATTTACTTTCCGCATTGCTTTCAATTCTGTGAATTTAGATGTAAACAAAGAGCGATGGACTATCAGACTATATAGAGAATTCATTTGTATTTCCTCTTTTATAAACTGGTCATTTTCATTGTTTTCATTTTCAGGAGAAATGAAATGCGAGCCATGTAGTCATCTCCTTGACGGGGCCAGCACTTATAGGAAATTACAGTACCCGGTATGTTTATAGTTATAACATGCTCTTTCTGCATTTAGGCTTTATGAAAACTACAATATTATATTTCCAAAACAGCTTTCCCATTAGGAAATTATAAACATGATCGCATACGGCTTCCTCTCGCATATGTAGAAGTTGATGGTACTTCTGCTTTACTGTGTTGCATGTGTGTTAAGGTAAAGGGATGTTAAAAGAACACTTTGTGCTAGTACTCGGTGAATACAGTATTAACTGTGAAGGTTAAACTATTACTTATTCAGATTTGTCACACAACTCTAGAGTACTTTCATTCAGTGTTTATGTGTTAAGTTTACATGTACTTTAAGGATAGCTAGGAGATATTCTGTTCCTTTTTCTATAAACCCTAACAAAATGATGTTTTAGTAATTTTACATAGTTCTGATTATTTGTTTTCCTGTCATTCAGGCAATTGTTGTGGCCTGCTTTGCTACTGTAATAGTATCCACTCTCTCTTGATCTCCACACTCAGGGTATCCACTTTTACTTCACCAGATGGTGCTAGAGGATAATATCGCTGCACAGTTCAGCAGCTTGAGTTTTACAGTTATTATTATTTTTCACTAGAAAATATAAATGTGTGATGTTTAAATAAAGCATTCAGATGTATGAACAATATGCCCTTGTGTAATTGCTGTAAATGATCACTATAAATTTAATGTGTCTTTTTCAGGAGAATATGGGCTCTGCCGTTGCTCCTAATATGCCAGTCAACAGCAGCGTTGACTAGTATGTGTCAGTCTTTTTAAAAGCATGAACATTATAATCAAAGAATGGATTTTTTTTGTTCCTTACTCCTGCTTTATCTGTTTGTCAGTCAGGAAATGCTGGAAGCATTTGAAGCGATTGAAGGGAAATTTCGACAGATCCGGTCTTTAACCAAAAGACAAAAAGATTACTTAAAAAGATTCCATGGAGGAAGTGATACATCAAATGGTAATATTAATATTTACTGAATATTACCTTCTGTTTTGCAATGTCTGAATCTGAAAGCAATTGTTTTCTCTAATTGGTCACATAAAAAAACGTGTTGAATTTAAATAGGCTTGTGTAGTTTATGACAGCTTACGAGTTTACTAGCTTTTTGTCTTGTTGTTTAATTGGATAGCGACACCATGACACGGACTGTACATGAATGCCTGATTGCCCTACGAACCTTAGCTGGCCACCTCTGAAAAAAGGTGGATAAACACATTTAATAATTCCACTGACAAAATGCTTAATGCCAGTTCTGCATATTAGCTACATAATAATGCTACATAAAAAAATAAAATTTTGGTTATTTTAAACATATACCTCTAAGTACTGAAAGGCCAACTTGGAAATGGGAATGTAAAAACAAATTAGGGATTTTTTAAATGTGTGTAACTTGTGAAATCGTTGCCAAGCTCAAATGTCCTTAAACCACATCTATGTCAGTGAGTTGACTCAGAAATAAAGAATAAGACCTGCGTCTTTATTTTTCTGCCATCTCGACAGATCAGCGGTTCTCCATGCCCATCCAATGCACAGACCGTACCGCAGATTCAGAGGGACCCTTTTCCTCAGCTCTAAGGTCACAAGTGGATATCTCTCCCATGTCTACCTCTCTGGCATCCCGTGGCGCCAGCCAGGAGGACAAGGACTTGGTAGAATCTCTCACCAAACTCAGCGTCAAATTCCCGCCCTCTGCGGACAGTGAATACGACTTCCTGAACAGTGCTCCAGATAGACAGATTGGTCTGCCCATGGCTGTCCCGCGACCTCTCAGTAATGTCTCCTCCACACTGACAGAGAAGGAGTCCGTGCCTTTTGTCTACCCTAACTCCCCCTCCCACACAACATCATCTACACTCTCCCAGGAGAGCGTGCGGGGACCCCAGCAGGTGAGAATCACAGGAGAAGGTCTGAGAAAACTAGTAGCAAATTATCAGTTTCTGATTGGTCTTTACTAATGGAGGAGTGAAACAGTGTGAAGTCCAAAAATATCCCCTTGGCTAAACTTGAAACGTATTACTGTGTAATGTGTGCTGATTCTTTTTTTACTTAAGCATGGATGCTCTAGTTATATTTGGCATCTTTGCTGGAAAGTGTGAGCCAGATGGAAGCACATTACAGTGTCTGAATGTGATTTGAAACAAGTATGATGGTTAAGTGGGATTTTATTGCTGATGTGTCTAAATGCCTAATAGGAAAAAAAAAAGTGAATGACGTGCATTAACGGCTGCAAGTTGGTCCAGTTTTCATTATATGATTCAGTCGCTGGATTACACCAACACAGGCATTAATAATAGGTATGACTGTTTGGATAGTTTGAACACAGTATTCATAAATAGTAAGTTAATTAAACACTTGAGAATAGCATTTTGCCTTTACTTTTCTGCCTAGTATTTGTTCTAACTATTGGGTTAACAGGGGACATGTGTTCTTTAAAGCAACAGATACCTCAATTTTGAGGCCAAGTGGTCCAGCCTACTTTGGTAGTAGGCTGCGTAGAGTGATTGTAAGGACAGTTTAGAGCATAAATAATACATTTTTTCCCCTTTGATTCATCCTGCTCTGCAGTCTGTCTGGATACCGGATCTGTGTGATGCAGCTGCTGTGGAGACAGAGCTGGAGACACCTCAGAGCAGCACTCCTGAATGTGCTTTCTGCAATGCTGTGGTTCCTCCAGACCAAATGAACAGCCACCTCTACCTGCATTTCTCTCATAAGAATGAAGCAGACAAGTGACAGTAGAAGCAGAGACTGATGGGGAAAAGCCACAACTATTTCAAGACTTTACTGTTTTCATGGTGTAGTCGTGCCTGCCATGAAGTACACGCGCTGTACTGGACTTCAAATGACACTGCAATAAGACTTGAATTCATTTATTTAATACTGAAGAATTAAATGGTACATTTCTTTGCCCATTATATTTTTCTAAAATCCCACTGCGATTTTACAGTGATGAGTATGGTATATGTGAGCAAATAAACACATTTAGACTCGTAACATTTTTTATTACTTGATTTGTTTTCAACTTGCAAATTTATAATACAGTGTTAGTATATAATATATAGATTGGTATATGCACCCATACATAACGAAGCTATAATATTTCATACACACACACACACACACACACACACACACACACACACACTTTTTTTTCCTGAAACAAGACACCTCTCTCGCTTTTATGGTGGGTTTTGGATCTCAAGGAATAATAATATGTATTAAAAATGCCATCATATGTATTAAATTAATCAAACATAAATTATTTCTGGAATGATGAACGTAGTAATTCTCGTCATTCCTCCCCATTTTATACTTAAGCCAGAATAATATGAAGCAGCTGTTTATCTCGGTGTAGAAACATTCCCAACTTTCAGATACTTTTATAACCATATGTTCATTAAGATTGTCCACAGAGATACTCTTGCTCATTAGATGGCAAATTATCCTGCTATCTGCATACTTATTGTTTTATCACAAGCAATATTTAACTGTTTATATGGGCGCATTTATTTTAATGGTTATAGGAACGTGATATGAATCTTCTTTCATTTCAACTGTGCTATTCAAAGTAATAAAGTGACTGAAGATGTGCCAGTTTTAAATTACGTTACACTGCTACACCGCTACGCTGTCATGTGACTGGAAAACAACGGCAGGGGTTTTATTTGATACGTTAAAGGAGACCGAACAAGGAAACACAGGTATTTTATAAATACCGCGTTCATATTTTACAGTGTGTAGCTATCATTTGACTAAACCTGAATCATTTTTAAACAGCAGGATCATCTCATGACTACCGCAGCATTTATTCACACCTTTGCAAAGATTGCAGTGATTTTCACCATTCAGTGTGATGATGTTTGAGAAAACGGGGACACTGTGTTGGAACACTTTGTTGTGCAGTGAGGCCCTTGCAGACCTTCAGCTTTGGGTTGGTAACACTTGCGCTGGATAGATGAGCTGGTGTGAAGACTGCAAACAACATTTTTTTCTCTTTTTACAAGTGCTGAATATTAGAACTCACTTACAACAATCAAGTATCCCTAACAGGCTGACTGATTTGTTAGTTCAGATTTAAATGATACTTCTGCTGAGCCTGTCTTTGTATTATATAAATAGCTCCAATGGGTGTAAGGAAGTGATGTTATAATGCTATCAACTACTCTAAACTAATGAGTCATTAGACAAATGCAATATTATAACACAATGCAACCTCTCTGTAGAGGGAAATAATGAAAAGACCCGCCAACTGGAGTATCACAAACGTGAATATTACCTACATATTGATCTGATGTAATGTGTCAGACATAATGCATGTTTCTTTTGGAGTGATATAAACCGCATAATTCTTCTCACATCACATCATGAGAGCCGAGAAGAGAATTTATTCTCCCCTTTTTTTTGGCAAATACATATCCCTAATGATCCTCTCTGGTTAATCTGTGAACAGTCGAACATTGTGCTGCCTGCATGCTTTTCTCTCTGGGATCATGAACAGCTGCTTGCTCATAATTATGTTGTCATTCATTGTTATTTGGAAGAGGAAACTCGTACTGACAGCTATAATTTTTTTATTTTATTTTTTGTATATTTCCATACACTATATTTACTCACGGGTGTATACAGCAATGTGAACTGTTTGTGAAAAGTTCACTTTAGCTGTAATGACTGTTGTTGTCATCATTTTCAGAAAAATATGAGATCCATCTTTCTCCTTGGGGCATTTGCTACCAGAGCTGGTAGATCTGAAATATATTTAAGAGCTATAAAAAAAAAATGGAAGAGGACGAAGAAAAAAAAAAAAGAGAAGGATATGGATTGAGACGGAGAAGTAGCAGGCTGATTACAAGGTGTCAAAATTGCCAGGAGCAAGAAGGTGAAAGCAATCAGGGGTGAGAAGAGTGCAGCATTCGTGAGGGGCAACTAATTATCCATCTCATTTGTGGAGAGAAGCATTTGAGGCAGCTCTAGCCCACTGAATGGTGACAGATTGGTGCGGAGGAGAGGGGAGGTGTTAGAACAATGGAGCCCAGCTCACCATCATTACTGCATGCTAATCAGCAGTGCTTCTGCACCATCAGTCGGTGCTGCAGCAAGTTCGGGGAGACAGGGAAGTCACCAGCTTCAGGGGACTACAGTCATTCCTAAGTAGGGAAGAGAGGGAAGAAGCATGCACAGTATAGCTGTATGCAATTTGTTATTGTCTTTTTAAGGCTATCCTATGTCTATCCAAGCTGAAATAATTATACTATGAGTGTTTAACATGCATTTAAGGGTAATAGTTATGTAGGGCATATAACAGACAATTTAATGGTTATATTTGTGTCATTAAAAGTCTGAGTTATAGTTTGAGTGTAAAATGCCTGTTCCTGATGTTGTGAAATTAATGCACCAACTCTCTTAAGATGGATATAAGTTTAAAAATTCAAAAATCACTATGTGAGTATTTATTATATAACTAACTAAATAACTGATTCTTCTGCGACCAATATTTGAGAGAAGTCCAGTCAGGTGCAAATGAGTGCAAAGGCAGATTTTTATTTGTCGTTCTTCAGTCATATAGTAAAACTAGTTTAATAAAAAATCAATCAAAAATTGTATCGATTTTTTTTAATCAGCCTTTTTTTTTTTTTTTAAAGTGAATATCTATCTATGACATTTCCCTTTCTTCCAGTTTGTTGTTACACTTGACTGTATGTAATATTTGACTCTAATATTACAAATCATGCATTCACACTTCAGCTCCTATAGACATAACATTTGTTTATGTTTGGTTTCTGACATTAATTGATACGAAGCAATTAGTGTTGTAATACATTTAAACAACAACAATGATTAAAATATCTCAACTCTATAAAAGAAACATACCCTTTTCTTTATTGGCCATTAATTGGGTTATAACTGCAAGAGACAATAGAGAGAAGAGTCACCATTGCCCTAAATCATTATTTTCAACAATTACTCCTTTAAATATTTAAACAATGTTTATTAAATTGTGCCATTGCTAAGGAAATATAACACAAATGGAAAAAAATAGATTGTTAAAGGGTTTAATCAAATAGAAACAAAACAGAGAGATAGCAAGTGGATTAAGGTCACATGGCTAGAGTGCCCTCTTCACATCAATGTCATTTAGATAATTAACAACTTAGGAGAGAAGCATATTCAACTGTCTGTGCACTGGTCACCGTTGGCATGAGAGACTGCCAACTCTCATGGCGTTGTGAGCTGAGAGTATCACCTCACAGTTGACTTGCCATGCGTTGGGCTCCTTGTGCTCCCTGTGCAGAAGTGGTGGAGCTGACTTTGTGTTCGATTAAATGTGTTGAAGCCATCGCTGCCTGTGCAAAGTCTCAGAACGGCCCCTCTCCATTGTGTTTGTTTCAGTGCTGGTCTGAGAGCCCTGATTTCTGGAGCAGAGATTTGGCAGTCACAGCAAGTGATGACAGAGGCAGTGGTGAGATCGCACCCGGAACCCCAAAGGAGGCTCACATTTCAGGCGGATGAGAGGTCCATTCAATACACAGAACACAAAAGCACTGATCAGTGGAGTTTGATGATGCTATTGTTCTGAAAACCACACTGTTCAGCCACTACAGTAAAAGACAACTTTTATTTTATTTTTTTATTTGGGGAGGACTGAAGTGTTGGATATTTGCAAACTTCTGAACTTTTTGAAGACATTTAGCTGCCAACTTAAAAAAAAAAATTACAACTGAAAGTCTGGCTCTCAAGATGTCATCCTCCTGTTATTTTATTGTCGCCGTTAAATCAGTGTAGGTTGTTTTCTTCTTGACACATGGGGGTGGGATTGAGCATGGGGATGTTTGCGGAATGGTAACTTGCAATTCAAGGGTTAAGGCAGCATGAAAGAATCCATTCTCGGTTTAATGACCTAGCCTTGCTGGGTGAGGACGACAGGGAACATGCTCTTGACTTGTACTGAATTTGCCAATTAACACCTCCAATAACAGGCTGCCTCTGAACATCACTAGTGTAGAGAAAGGAGGAGCAACTCTCATGCTTTGTTTTTCAGCCTCTGATCTTGTAATGATAAGGTCTGTGATTTCTTCATATGCAGAAAATTATTTTGCCTTATACACCATTTGGTTAAACCTAGCATAGCAGAATCCTCTATTGTTCCAAAAGCTCTGAGAGAAACCCTTAGTTCAAGAGCTGTGTTTTCACTAACTATCAGGCTGGCAAAGTTGGAAATATTTTATTTTTCCTCATGCTACTTGAATCCTTACGTAGTTATTGGGCATTCTATTTTTCGCACACAGCCATATGGCCATGTAGAGCTTCAGTTAGACACATGGCTGGTATCTAAGATACACCGTGCTTGATTAGCTTTTTCCCTTCTTATTGTTGCACATGAAAATACGAGACAACAGTGCTGTCCTTGATAGATGTATCAGGAAAAGATCTTTCCCTTCAAATAAGGTCCCCATTCTAGTCACCCCTCTGGTTTCACACATGCTTATCAGACTCCCAAACAACACCTAGTACAGGTGTGAATATCAAAATCCCCAGTGAAAATCACAGTAGATTCTCTCATGTGGTCTTCGGAGTCCTATTACATACAGCAGTGGCTATGCATCGGGGCCGGGATGCTGCTGGCTAACAGCAACTGCAAAAACACCTTTGGCTAAGTGTAAGGTGGACCTCCTTACACCAAATGTGCTTAATGACTAAAAGAAAAAAAAACAAAACCCACCACACTTATCTAATTGAAAAAAGGTGCCTAAGTGTACAGTAGCTGGTTGTTGCCCGGTACAATCACACCATAACACAGTTGTTTCGCAATTCATTAGCAGGTACTTTCACAATATACAATAATTGAAAGATGGCTGCATAATTGATAGCAGTTCACACCATAGGGAAAGTGCAGTGATCCATCTAATGATAGTAATAAAGTGTAGAAAGATGGGATGAAGATAATACCGCTTGAGGTGTGAGCTATGTACATTTGTGATGAGAAAGGCCTTGTACTGACACTTTGTCAACATAACAGACACCAACACCGTGAAGATGTTAGTCATATTCATGCCAGTAGCACCAAAGAGATTCACAATGTACCTCTTTGAGGTTAGCAGATCATAGCTCTTATTTTCATTCTGAGCACCTTTGTGTCATGTGTAGAAGAATATGAACCTTGTTAGAGATGCTACATACAAATCAATTCATTTATTCAGTGTTAAGAAACCATCTGGCTTGATCAGAACTGAAAGTCATCCTGGCAGGCCACTTTACTGACTGACACCTCATAGAATTAGTGGGAGGACGGCTTAATTTACCGTCTTCGCTCAGCTCAGACAACACGGTTTATCATCTTGCTGCATTCTAAGCTCAGATACGAACTGAAAAGTCCTCCGCAAGCTCCAGTTACCTTGAGTCTTTGTTACAGCAATGAACAGATTCAGCATATCTTGTTGTTTATTAGTCTTAGATAGTGAGATATAACACTTTTTGTGTTCTCTTTGTGGAAGCTGTGAAAATGGCACGCCATATGTAATACACTTGCTTGCTGTTGGTCTTGCCAATTCCCCCAAGATTGGTAATTCCTGTGCCAATGCTCGCACTCTCTCTTTGTCCTTGTGATTTGATTGAGCTTGTTGGATTGGATTGGTTTCTTTTGATGCTGTGTCTGGTGTTTAGTTGTTGATTTGATGTCACTTGCAGTCCGTTTAAAATAACCATTTGAACCAGAACATACGTGTTCGGTTGTACCTCCGAGCTACTGATAAAACGGAAATAATAATACTAAAAAAAAAAAAATTCCTGAATTGCACATAGTAAATAGGCATCCAAAGCAAATGGGAAACAGATAAACCAAAATATAATCCTGTGATGTTTTTTTTTTCCTCTTCTAATTCTGCACAAAACAAATTGGCTGCATATTTTGTTCACACCTTGTGTAACTGGGGGATAGCAAGCGCAGTCCTCCCTCGTCATACCTGTGACAACAACCTGCAAAGTGCTCCCAGTGCCCTAATCTGCAAGGTAGAGACCTGCTGCTGCTGCATGTAGATGTTGTTTTCTTTTTCCGTAGATTCTTGTCCCTGTGGTTTTTACATTTACACACCCACGAGAATCACACAAGGTAAAAGAGAATATGCGAGTGTCTCACAAGCTACCATTTTTTTTCTCAAAAACATGTTCACGTTCAGTAGAAAGCAATAAAGGCATACTGATGGTGTTTGATTTGGAAATGGCAGTCAGACCGTGATTTTAGCATCAACAGATGGCCAGTAGATTGGTTTAAATGAGTAACACCACTGCCTGCTTTAGAGTTGGCTCAAGTAGTAGAGTAGTGTACTACTGTCTTATCATATCTCCTTGTGTGAATGATGATGTCACCATGATAGATGCTACTCAAGTGGGATCAGACCTGCTCAGTGATGCCTGTAGAGACCAGCTCAGGGAGATCCCTGTCTGGCTGCATTATTCAACAATACTCCGTACCTCTCCCATGGAAAAAAAAAAAAAAAGGACTGTTGAATATTTGAAAAATGGATTAGATTTTTTATTTAAGTGTATAGATGTGGAAGGGAGAAGGGGGAAAAATAGAAATAGTGCCAGTCGGTGCAGCCTGGAAGGCCACCAAGGCAAATTGCCGAGATTTTCTTACTGATCTACGGGACTTCTTGGCTGTATCACTTGGGGACGTTTTGGAAAAGTGTGCTACTTCGAGGGCCTTTTGACTGCAACTACGAGTTGACAGATCATTGATCATTTTAGTTTCACAAATATGTCTACCAGTTAGTTGAGAATTTGATATATCTGTTTTGTGGCTGTGCTCGTGTCTTCTGTCGTCGCACCTTGCAAAGCAGTTTTGAAGTCCTAAATTTTGAAAGCGAAAAAAATCTCCTGGTCTCCCCTGGAATTCTGGGCTGTTTTGATAAATTGAATGAATCAATATTTCAGTTGTAACATAAGAAAGGAAATCTGCTCATTGATAACGTACCAGACATTGTGCCAGACAGTGATAGCCTATTTTCAAAACGGCAGCGTAAAGGGAAAAAAAAAAACAACAACAAAAAAAACATGGCTGCAGAACCACTGCTCAGATCCTGACGAGCCAAGCCGAGTATTGATCCATCTGGCTCTGAAGACACTGTCATGTCACCTTTGCATTTAAGTGTTATCTTGTCAGCTTCAAATGATCTAGCTGTCAGATCTGGAGAAAGCTGGCCTGCGTGATGTTGCTTTGTCTCTAATGTCCAGCTGTTGCTGTGCTGGTCTGTGCCAGGAAAGAATATTTGAATCCGGTGTTTATTCTGTTCTTAAATGTTGATTTGCCTAATCTGCTCATATGCAATGACTTAGTCACGTCTTTATAATTTTCCAGGTTGTGTGTCTGTGCACCTGTGTCACCGTGCAACGTGCGTTTGTATGTTGCTATCAAATTCCACATAATGTGTGACAGTTGATTCTTACAGCCACAGTTTCATTCAGTTTCCATTTCCTTTCCTAGCGTCACCCATTCTCTCAGATAATTAAACAGACAACTTAGGGTGAATGTTATAAGAAGCTCCCTAGCAGCAAAAACTAAGTGTAAATTGCTTCAAAATTGATTCCCTTTTTCCTCCCAGCAGATGTAACTGATAGTTAAAGGGTGGGAGCCTAGCTTCTTGGTGAAAGGGCACAAAGTCTTTCAACCAAGGTGTGGTAGCAGGGTGAAAATTTGAAAGTAAATTCCCTCACTGGTAATGTATCCTACATCCCACTAATGATAACACACCCACTGTATTGTGCTCACAGCACTAATTTTCGTGTTTTCACTCACATACGCTGCAAATGTTTTTCCTCTGTTCTATGATTTATCTTTTCCTCCCCCCCTCCTCATATATGAATCGGTGTTCAGTGTCCAATTTCTAATTTAGTCCCTGTGTAGTGGCTTAGTTTGCCGGTCATTTAAGGAGTGGATCAGTTCCTAAAAAGCTTTTGGAGATGCTGCAGGCCAGCGAGTGTGTTGGGCTGCTATAAAGGCAACAGTAGGACATCGGCCAGTAGTTCACACTTGTTGGAGCACACTGGTGAGGCTGTGAAGATGGATTCGGTCTTGATTATAAGGTACTGTTTGTATTTCTCATCTTTTAATCAGTGTGAAATATTCACGCTATTTCCTTTTCTTTTCTCTACATACCATTCCCGCACCATGCAGTGATCTGTGGAGATGCAGGTGTATGATGTAAACAACAAAAGGGAAAATCTTATTGATCACTACACTTCTTTCTTTCTGAACATCGGCAAAGTTTGACAAGAAAATCAACTGGTTTCCATGTGTTTGTTTGTGACAGCCTAGATGTGAGTGGTGGAGACATAAATCATGTCGGATTTATTTTTCCTCTCAACTTGGAACATAGTTCTCTTCCCTGTAGAATTCAGAACTGATCATTAACCTTTCCTTTAGTTCCTTCCCTTGCCTGGTCACATTTCCTCTTTATTTGGTTCCTGGCCCCATATGCCACTTTCCTATTTCCTGCCTGCAGACAGCAGGGAGTAGCTCTATTATCACCTTCCTAGAGCTGTCTTTGAATGTGAGAGGCAATTCCATTTCACTCAGCCATGGGGAGGAGGAGGAGGAGGATGAGGAGGAGGAGGAGGAGGAAGAAAAAAAAAACACGGCATAGAGCACAGAGAAATTGGTTTAGGTTACTTCTCGTAGCCCAATGTAAGACTATTTTGCTTTTTCTTGTTGGATTTCTTAGATTTAGAGACCCTACCAAGGAGAGCCCGTGGTGAATGTGCAGGGTTTTTGTTGTATACTTTTAAATCAGAGCAAAGGTTAAGTGCTGGCTATCATGTCAGGTTATTGTGTGAACAATTTATCGTCAACTCCACTGAGAAGTCATCTTTTGAAATATTAACAATCCCGAAGCATTTATATTCCACTACTGTGAAGCTGTGCTAAAGATATCGAAGATGTCTCTAATGCTTTCACTCTCAAGTGTGTTCGCTACATTTTGCAGCATTTTACTCGAAGCCTGCGTTATTTTTGGGCTTCCCTAAGTCTTATTCCAGCTTTTATCTGTGGCTAGTTCTTTGGAATGGTAGGGCTCTTGACAATATTGCTCCTGGATAAATTAAACATGAGTTACGTAGAGTGATAATCTGTGGGCCTCTCTTTTCACACTGCATTCCCAATGAGCTGTGTGTTGGCCTGGTGTTGTTGCCTGTGATTTTAATGAAGATTATTCTTGTAACACGACAGTCGCCTGTTTGCTCCTAGTCCTCCCCAAATATTTTCTCTTCAAACCGAGAATTTTGCTTTCTTTCAAGTGATCTGTGCAACATTTGCGCTTTATTTTAAAAGTATTTATGTTGTGGGTCAAAATCACCAGTTTGTCACAGATGTAATTAAAATATTTAGGCACCAAATCACATACCTGGCTGTTGTTTTTGGATTAAACATTCATCATCATGTCAGCGCAGTTATCGATTAAACAATACACTGGCAGACACAGCTGTGACTGGGTAATTAGTAGGTATTTTCTTCCTGTCTAAGCAGAACTGTACTGTAAAAAGCCAGAGCTTAAGCTGGATTGAAGCCCTCTGTTTTCTTTTGTTCAGATGTAGGTTTATAGTGCTCGAAAAAAAAACAACCCTCTGAGTATTCTCTGAGGAGCAAGTGCACACTTCATGGCATGGCTACTCTTAAGATGGAACTGCTGTTTTATAAATAATTTCAAAGTTACAAACATCAGCCTCACAATCACAGCGATTCAATGATATTCATTTGGCATAAGTCAGTTTCATTTCTCTGTGCTCTTCATCAGAAATGGCTTAAAAAGTAGAGTTAGTGTGAATTTTTTATGCCATGGGCTTACTGGGGACAGTGGCCATGTTCTTCACTTGCAGACGTCTGACAGTGCATGGCAGCAGAAATAACAAAATGGTCACAAACCCCAACTGCACTCCCTGGGTCACACCGGCTCTTTAAAATTTAAAGAGACTAGCAGGAAACCAAACAGTTGATAACAGGTCAGTAGCAGGTGATAAAAGAAGTTTTGGTAGGGACATTAGCCCTTCCGCTAACTTTGTGTTTCCCGACATTAGATCCATGCAATTTGCTAAGCCAAATACTACACATCCGAGAGCATGAAGGAGCTGTGGGCATTACTCTCAGGGATTGCAGTACCCTGAGGAGTGCAGTGTTTCACAAGTGCTACTTTGCTGCAGAATTGGTATTAGACGAAACTCACACATTTATAATTAAGCATATTATTATGACATACTTTCTTCTCTATAGGTTTTGTAAAGGGGAAGCTCAGTTTATGAATCAGATTGTTATTTTAGTGGTGTGCCACACTGTCATTGTCCTGTGACACTCACACGAAAAAGAAAGTAATAAACAAACGAAATAAAGAAATAAAAACAAACTCATGCCAAAGACTGAAATATAGAAGTTAGGAAAAACTCACAAAAAATGTGTGCCTTTAAGAGTTGAGTAAATGGTAAGTAACTGTGTGAGATGACATATTAATTGTCTGCCACGTGGGACAGTTCATATTCTTATGACCTTGCAAAATATACATGCTAAATAATAAATCTGGATTAGTTGTTTGCAATAAAAAATAAAAAAAATAAAAACTGCAAAATAATAACTATAAATAAATACACTGTATTAAATAGTATTACATTTAAGAAATTAGATAAAATAGATTGAAGCTGAAGGAATAAATGGTGTAACCTAATAACAAAATGGGCATTTAAAATGGGAAACGCTGCTGCAGGATTTTAACAAGTTAGAATGATAGAAGGATATGTGCATTTGGTTTAAGGTGAAAAATCCCTATAGTGCAGTTCTGGTATGGGATTATTACTCCACACTGAACATCCTGATCACCTGTCCTGAGGTTAATTTGCTGTGAGCTTTGCGGTAAAGAATCGCGTTTGAGTCTGGTCTGACTGGGCGACCCTTAAAGGACATCAATAATGAGCAGGTGTAGGAGTGCACTTCTGCGTAGACGCGTGTCTCTGTGTGTCCAGGGAGGACGACTAATAAGGGTTTAAAAGCCACAACTGTCCACTCCGCCCCTTAGCAGGCCCCCCAGCTGTCTTTTCTGCCAGAAAGCACCCTGATTCCCTCTGACAGAACAGATCACTGATGGCAAGAAACCACAGGGGGCAATAGTCATGTTAGCATAGCACAAAGCACCACCACACTTGATCGGGTTAGTGGCGCTGGTTAATTAAAGAGTTAAGGTAAATGCAGGTTTTCCGGTTAAAAAAACAAACAAAGATAAACGGGCCAAAAAACCCACAATAAAAATAATAAACGAAGTCCTTGACTTTGATTTATTGATGGAAATTGCAACGTGACGTCTAGCAAACAACATATAAATAACTTAAAGGCCATCTTAAATGCATTCCCATGAAATTTTTATTGCTGCTGTAATATAAGCCACTACCTGTCATGAATCCCAAATAACCTTGGCTCTATCCTCTTAGTTCATCCCAGTGTGCCTCATTCCTTATTACTGGCCTGACAAGGAAATGTTTACCCATCCGACAAGAGACAAGCCATTTCATAGTCAGAAAAAGCAATTTCACCTGACTGGAGTAGCACACTATGTCCCCATATCCTTGCTGGCTATAATTTTGTTGTCATTTTGTGTGCTGTGATCATATCATTGAAGTGACAGTGCTGGGCATTAGGTAAAGTCCCTAAGCTGGTGCTCACTTTCAGGCTTTTTCTCTCCTTGTCATTCACATTGATTGGATTAGACCCAGGTGGCAAGCAGATTCTTTTGGCACAACAATAAAAAACGGTGATGTAGTGGTTGAAAAACACATACATATTGTTTTTTTTTTCTTTTGCTGAAATTAATATTGTTATGTGGAAAACATATGCTCTTTAGAATAAAAATGATATATACTTTTTTTGTTTTTTATTTTTTCAGATTATTGAAGGCTGTTTGTGTTTGAGGGTTTTTTGGTTGTTGTTGTTTTTTTGTTTTTTTGCTTTGATTTATTTTATGGGGTGAAATAATACAGATACAGGCGTTATAATATTATTTGAAAATTGAAAAGGCATAACTGCTGTTCACACTAGATTATGCTCAGCTGGTCAATGGAGGGTGTGTACAAGGCAGGGAGCCGAGATCCTAACCTGCTCTACATCTCCCTGAGGGACAATGCTGGCTATGGGCATGACAAATCAGCCCCCTCCTCTTTGGTTATGTCCACTAGCTAGCTGAGCCAATAAATAGATGACTTAATCTGATAAACAGGCACTGCATCACCTAGGGAAACACGGAGTTGCTGCATGGGTGATTCAACAATTGGCTTGTCGAGGGGGGGAAAATAGGAAGCCCACTTTGCTTATTAAAGATAAGCGATGGAAGTGAACCATAATCCTGTAATGAGTAGAGCAGAGAGTGGCCTCTTTTCCTTGGGCACAGACAAGCCCGTGCTTGCATGTTTCACAGGAATAGATTGTTGGAACCAGTAGCCTTTCTGTAATGACCCCTCTTGTTAGCTTCAGAAATTCATAGCTCTTCATTAGAGATACAAACTGGTGGCTGTGTTCACCAATGCAATGGACCTTTATTGGTCTTCTCTTTACCTTCCACACCACACTGCAGTGTAACTAAACCAGAAGTTACTCAGGGAAGTAGAAATGATGAACTGAGGCAGTTAGTGATATTGTAATGGGCTCCTTGATAGTGAGTGGTGTTTCTTATCATCTATGAGAATCACCTGTTAATAATAATGCGACTAAACGGAAGTATAAAAGTTGCCACAGTGTTGAATCGACACCTTTCGGACAGAGGATAACTTCACAATGACACACTGTGGCTCTGGTGAACAGTGAAGTGGAAAGTTTGAAATTCAGGACAATTTACAAAGGCCTCACAATCATAGAGAGGACTGCGAGGAAATGTATATCAAACCACTCCCATTGAACAGCGGTAGTGTTAACTTGGTAATAACCTTGTTAGTAAGTTAAGCTAGGAGCCATGCTGCAGCTGCTCTCTTTGCACTGGGGACTCAGCCACTGTAACTTGCGGCTATCCTAACACTTAGTTCCATCTTCTCAATCAGGACTGATTTATTTTACTGCGCCGGGGGGCGTCGTGTATTTTCGAAGTGGTCTGATTAACAATCATTTCTATTTTAGAGTTTATTTAACGAACTCTATCTGCTGTCGATATTCTCAAACTAACAGTCAGTTATCTCAGAGACCTGCACCCTCCTGAGATCAAATTTATTCCGTCTTTAAATATATTTTCCGAGTAATTAGATTTTACCACTCGGACTTAATGTTTCTCCCATCTCCTTCTTACACTTGCTTTCTCAAACGGACAAAAATTAAATTAACTAAACTGCATAATGCTAATTTCAACTCAAAACTCCGAGTCCTACTTTGTGTCTCTCTGGCAGTGAGCTGTGTTTGCCACAGCAGCCCCTGTTGCCAGTGCACCGGTTCATAACTTTAGTGCATAAAATATTTACCAGGACTGGGACTCATAAACACATCTTCAGTGGGACGCCGTGATTTCACGCTATATCACAAACATTTTAAGGCATCAGATGCACCGCCTGTCATGGACTGTCATTTTTGGCGTGTTAATAATATATCTTGGTTTCTTCGGCAGACATACTTTGGCACTCATGGCACATAAATAGGTAAATAACGTGGATAAAGGTAAATAACGCCGCTGTCGTCACAGCTGACAGCAGAAAACAATCTTCATAACTATATCTTTTTTCAATTTTTTGTGTTATTTTTTGTTTATTTCATATACTGCTAAAAAGGGTCGGTCTCCATATGTTTTATTCAAATATAGGCCCATGTCACACTACAAACAAATGACTTTGCTCATAGCTCTCTTCTGATCGTCCTAATTAAGAGCTGTCTAATTAAATTACAGCCCCGAGTTAACCAATCGCAGTACTTGTTTCATTAGCAAAGCAGCGAGAGTGATGGAAAGAAAATCCTTCCTGATTGCAGGATGGTGTCAATTGGCTAATTTGCTGCCTTCCGTACCTCAAGTCACCGTAAGGCGTTTCGTAGTGTTAGATTAGGAAAGGCGTGTGCAAAAGCTTGTGATATAGGTTGAGCTAATAGTAGCTTCCTATTGAGCTATGCAGGTCGAGAATTGCATCTCGCCGGCGAGTGATCTCTCCAAGAAATTTATGAATGTGGGCAGTGGCTTTTCGAGCTCCAATGGATCAGAGCTTTCGTTGCAGGACCATCCTATTATATCTGCAAGTGACAACCTGGAGAGAAGTTCACCTCTGAAAAAAAACTCCAGGGAGATGACGAATCAGTCAGAGGCAGACAATTTTCCCGACTCCAAGGACGCATCAGGGGACGTCCAGAGGGGCAAACTCTCTCCTGATCTTCACGGAGTCTCTGACATCCGTCATAATTTCGATGGATCTGCAGGAGAAAGGTGCATCTTTTCTCCATCTACCCAGCCGCAGTCAGTCTCAGCAGCTCCCAGTGCCATGTTCCCTTACCCGAGCCAGCATGGACCAGCGCACCCGGCTTTTTCTATTGGAAGTCCCAGCCGATACATGGCACATCATCCGGTCATAACCAATGGAGCTTACAACAGCCTTTTAACCAACACTTCTCCTCAAGGCTACCCGACAGCGGGTTACCCTTACGCGCAACAGTATGGACACACATACCAAGGAGGTGCTTTTTACCAGTTCTCCTCAGCGCAAGCAGGACTGGTTCCGGGAAAAGCGCAAGTGTATCTGTGCAACAGGGCCCTGTGGCTGAAGTTTCACAGACACCAAACAGAGATGATCATCACAAAGCAAGGACGGTAAGTACGCGCACACGCTTATTTTTGAGAGGCATGCAACAATATTCGATATTTTTTTGCGTCACTGGAACAGTTTTAGACCGAAGTTTAAATGGGCGCGTATTAAGATCATTTAAGATTATTTCCCTGAAAAAACTAAAAAATAATAAAAAGGGTAATGAACTTTGTATCACACCAAGGCAAGCTCAATAATAACAAACAAAGAAATAAAACAAAAACTAAATAAAGACGCAAAACGAAAAGTGAGAGAAAAAAAGAGAAAAAAGAGACATTTTATAAGCCTGTGTTTCTTTTTTTCCCCGCAGACGAATGTTTCCATTTTTAAGCTTCAACATTTCTGGCCTTGACCCAACTGCCCACTACAATATATTTGTGGATGTAATACTCGCCGATCCAAATCACTGGCGATTTCAAGGAGGAAAGTGGGTGCCTTGCGGAAAAGCAGACACGAATGTCATAGGTATCATATCTTCGCATTGTAACTATTGCATTTAATCGACAGTTTGATTTTAAAAACATGGTTAAAAAAGTGTTTTGTTTTGTTTTTAATACCTATAACTAAAATATGTGGTAGAAATTGTGAATGAAAATGTCTGAGGAATTTGTTTCTAAATAGTGATATATATTTTTATTTCTTTTCTTTGCCTATTTTTTTTTCTTTTTAATAGGCAATAGGGTTTACATGCATCCGGATTCGCCAAATACCGGTGCGCACTGGATGCGTCAAGAAATATCATTTGGAAAGCTAAAGCTCACAAACAACAAAGGTGCCTCCAACAACACGGGGCAGGTAACAATGTGATAAGAAATGTCTGAATGGTATAGATATATATTTATATATAATACGAGCAGGAAACTGAAGTGTTTATCTTTTTTTATTCATCTCATCTCCTGATTATTATTTTTAGATGTGTTGTTTTTACTTTGTCTGTGTCATTTAATTCGAAACAATAGTCGTTTGTGTCATTATAATAAACATGAAATATGAATACAAAATGAGGCTAAATTAGTTTATTTTTCTTCTCATATCATCTTTCCAAACTTTGAAATTCAAAGTCTGACAAACGTCTTTAATTGGATTTCCAGATGGTGGTTCTCCAGTCTCTCCACAAGTACCAGCCCAGGCTCCATGTGGTGGAAGTAAACGAGGATGGGACAGAAGACACCAGCCAGCCAGGAAGAGTCCAGACTTTCACCTTCTCAGAAACGCAATTCATCGCTGTCACAGCTTACCAGAATACCGATGTAAGACCACTTAATATCTGACACAACACTGGAAATGTCACCAGACACCAATCGCACAGCAGTATTTACACTTTGAACATTAGCCTGTTGAAAGACGATTCAAAATATCGGGAATTCTACAATATATATATATTCTTTTTTAAATCTTTAAACAAAGTAGAACAGTAAAGTTTTAATACGAATACGAAAAAGAATACCTAAATCTTATAGCAAGACGCACACTGGGATTAATCATTTTCTGTTGACGCAGAAATTTTCGCGCAAAAACAAAGAACAAAATTAAACGAATTGTTAATATTATTTGCATTTATGCTGCACTGCGCTAAACGTCTGGAACACACCTTACGGATCCTTCTATGCATTTTCCCCCACAGATTACGCAACTGAAAATTGACCACAATCCGTTCGCTAAAGGATTTCGGGACAACTATGACACGTAAGATCGTCTCTCTTTCTCTCTTTTTCCTTCCTTTAAAAAAAATAATTATTTGTATTCGGTTGTAATTTATGTGTATGTGTGTGTATCTTTTTATGCTTCTGTAGTTTTAATTAGAAAATATAATAGCCAGTTAGCTCGGTTTTTTTTTCATTGCAAAAATTTAATTTATGTATTGATAATTCTGCTGAAAATTCGTTGTATTGCTTTTGAAGTTGGAAGGACTTCGCATGATAAATAAAATATGTACTTTTACAGGGAAAATTAACCGAACATTGGATTAATAATAACATTTCTGACTGCAAATGAAGCAACGCGTTTTTTATCATAACACACACATATGCACTTGTTTGCATGTAATAAATGTGGGTAATTTCGTCCAGAGCTCGTAACTGTGCAGATTCATTGCATTTATGACAAGGTTCCTCCTTTATTTGATTCGAGTTTGCTTTTCATTGTAAATGAAATGCGTACTAATGAGTGACGAGAAAATGAAACTAAAAATCAGACTCGAAACAACGGAAATAACAACGCGATAACTGGGAAAGCAAGTCTGATCCATTTGACGACGTTTTCTTTGTACTGTGTAAGGCAGCCGGCGTATTTCGAGCTTGGATCTAGATTAGGATGGATTTGCAGATGTTTTCAAACCCTGCAGTTATCTCACCTCCAGAAAGAAAGTAATGAAAAAAAAAAAACTTTCCTCATGCCTAATAAACTGCTACATTACTGAAACAGATAGGCCCCGTTGACCTTAATTTGTTTAATGTTCAGAGAACAGACTACAACACACTGTTTAGTTTCTGAATTGTTTCTCTGTTTTTCTCTCCATCTTTTCAGTGTCTACACAGGCTGCGACATTGACCGCCTAACTCCATCACCGGGTGACTCTCCGCGTTCACAGATCGTGCCGGGTGCGAGATATGCCATGCCTAGCTCTTTCCTGCAGGACCAATTTGTCAGCACTTATGCCAAATCTCGCTTTCACCCTGGCGTGGGGACTGGGCCTGGCACGGAGCGCAGCGTCCCACTCGGCAACAGCTTGCTATCCCCGCAGCAAACCGAGGAGCCCAGTGTTGCCACCCCCCCGCAGCGATGGTTTGTCACCCCTGCCAACAACCGACTGGACTTTGCTGCCTCGGCATACGACGCCGCTGATTTTGCCGGTAACGCGGCCACCTTACTGTCCTACGCAGCGGCCGGAGTGAAGGCTCTTCCCCTGCCGACTGCAGGCTGCTCCAACCGGCCTCTTGGCTATTACGCAGACCCGTCTGGCTGGGGAGGACGCACGCCGCCGCAGTATTGTGGTGTAAATAGTAAATCCAGCTCGGTCTTTTCCTGCTGGCCCACTAACACCATCGGTGGCAGAACAGGCACCAGCTACCTGTCCGAGGAGGGAGACTCCATCACTACAGAGAGGTCACCCATCGGCGGCTCGGAGGAGACAAAACCTAAAGACATGACGTCTGAGTCGAGCTGGATTGAGACGCCGTCCTCCATCAAGTCCATCGATTCGAGCGATTCTGGTATCTTTGAACAGGCCAAGCGGAGAAGGATCTCACCTTCTGCAACACCGGTTTCAGAGACAGTGTCCCCGTTAAAGTCTGAGCTGCTGACACCGAGAGAGTGTGAGAAAAACTGCACAAAGGACATTGGTTATTACAGTTTCTATCCTCACAGTTAAAACAAAGCACAGCCTATCTATCTATCTATCTATCTATCTATCTATCTATCTATCTATCTATCTATCTATCTATCTATCTATCTATCTATCTATCTATCTATCTATCTATCTATCTATCTATCTACAGGTTAATCTATCTATCTACAGGTTAATCAATAAAAAGTATAAAAGGACTGACATTCACAGTTAATGGCCAAA
>VUQG01000995.1:9021-20327 GCA_015106755.1 Etia nguti | reverse complement strand
CTGACACCGAGAGAGTGTGAGAAAAACTGCACAAAGGACATTGGTTATTACAGTTTCTATCCTCACAGTTAAAACAAAGCACAGCCTATCTATCTATCTATCTATCTATCTATCTATCTATCTATCTACAGGTTAATCTATCTATCTACAGGTTAATCAATAAAAAGTATAAAAGGACTGACATTCACAGTTAATGGCCAAAGTGTAAATTCTTCAACTACAGTTTTGCCATAATTCTGGCGCCTTGTTTCCACACTGTTAAGTCAGAAAGCACTGTAATTATGAATATAATGTACATAATACTGAACATTTTGGTGATAGTGATTGAATGTACACAGAACAGATAAATGATTCATAAGTAGTTGTTTTAAAAAAGAAAAGAAAAGCGGAGCCTCTTCTGTTAAGTAGCCTACACTGTTAGAATTAAAGATATTGAGCATCTGTACATAAATAATGTTCTTGTGTAGCATATACTGGCACAATAATCCTTGTCAGTGACAAAAAAATATGTATTTTGTACTTTATCAAAGCAGTAGGCTACCAGAAGTTTAAATGACGTTACCGATCACTGCTACATTCATTAATACATGTGGTGAAAGAAATTATAAATGTTGATAATGTAGACTTAGGGTCTTTTATTTACGTATGTTTTATTTGTACTTAATTTAACCGGTCATTTTTTTCATAGCCTTCATGCTATGCTGTTGTGAAATTTTTCGTATCTGCTGTAATGTGACTGAAACGTAATAAATGATGATATCATCAGGACATGTTTTATTTCATCACACCCAGTTCAAACAGAATGCGTTTGAAATATACGAAAGGGTTTATTATAATCTGCTATTTTCCACAAAGGCGTCATGTGGATCATCTTTCCAGAATTTCAAAGCGCAGTCCGCGAAGTTGCTCGTCGCTGAGAGGGCTTCAAACAACAGTCAACGCAATTCTCGAAAATTTAAATCTCACTGTGATCAGCCAGACCACCTATCAATTACATCAGGCTTTAGGTAGGCAGTCCTTTCCCTCATCGCCATTCCCTCCCTACGCTGGAAGCCACAGGAAGCTTCCAAAGATATTTATTTTCAACTGGACATCGTGTCCTCTTCTGGATCCATTGATCGGTCCGGGATATGATGAGACTTTCACGGCACAAACTTTACAGCCAAGTAAATTGATAAAAAAAAAAAAGAATAATAAATTAAAATTAAATACAACGGAACAAAATGTGAGTCTATGATTGGTATTATTTATTTATTTTTACGTAGGCCTGTTCATTTTCTGACTCAACAATAAGAGTTGTTCCTGCAACATTTGGTTGGATTCGTTTTGTAGTTTGGTTTGCCAAAGATTGTAGAGTGAAAACTTTTGTTGTTTTTTTGGTCATAGTTACAAACACTGAAAAACTGTGAGGTTGACAAATTTTCTGCTTGGCACCCAAAGGAAATGACACGTTAAAAGAGTCTTGACTATATGTGAAAGTGTGCAGAGGAGCAGAAGACACCAAGAGAAAACAGAAGACAGGCGAACAGGATTAATAATGAGGTAACATTTTTCTATTTGTTGTTATTATTATTTTTTTCCCTCTAGCACAGTAGCACATTTATCGTTAAATTCCCGTGTAAATGACCCAACCTCTATTCATGCTCTGCTTAATCATGGGATTTTATTGGAATTATTGAAATTAATATCCAATTTATCCAATTTATATAAGAACAGATACTAATTAAAACGGATGCGGAATAAACTCAGTGTGCACTTAATTGGAATTTGTCGTGTGAAGGAGACGCTCACAGCTGTCAATATGAGATGTGGCATTTAGCTCGTCATACTGTCAGCTATAGGCCTTCCCTGGGATAAACAGCAGATGGCGATAACTGAATACAGGTTTTGTAATCAAACAACTCCTCCAATATGTGGTCCAGAGCTCTCAGGTCACCATAGAGGCAACAAAACCTGTAAGAAAACTCTCTATCTTTTTTTCCCTCTTCATTTTTTCATTAAAAAAATGATTGATTCGTTATTTGTGAGTTAAGTAAGGGCATTCTGTCAGTTTCCCCTGGATTCAGCTACACGTGGATGGTGATCTACACCAGATGGTGGTGCTTTACTATTTTTTGTATCAGTTAAAAGAACCCATGCTGTTCAAAAGACTCAAATGTTTTCTGCAAGCTCTGACAAACTTGACAAACAGTCTTGTAAACACTGCCCCCGAACACAAGCTGAAGAAAGTACAACAAAAATCACATGCAAAGCGTATCTGTTGGCACTGGAGCAAACGCGCTCTCTGCGATGGCCTGTTCATTTTCAAATGTAGTCAACTTTAAAACAAAACAGCAGTTTTATTTCATTTAAATCATTTACTCTGTTGGAGGTTGACCCACGGCTGAGATGACCCCCGTCCTCCAAGAAGGGGCGGGGCATGAGGGTGGTTTTATGCCAAAAAGCGATTTTCAGTATTTGCCAAAAGGTGATTGCTCGGATTTAAACTGCTGTAAATGACTTATTGGCTTAAATATGTGAAACGTATGTAAAATGTATCCCTCATGAATGATGTCAAGTCAACTTAAGCCACAAACAATATTCTTGCCACAAAGTAGAAAGTGCAAATAGTTTTTTGGCAAAGTGACTTTTACATATCCTTTATTTATCCAGTTAAAAAGTGTCATGGACATTACAAATGTCTTTTTAAGAGTGATCTGGCCAAGAAGGTAGCAGAAATTGAAACAAATATGACATAACAGTATTAAAATAGAAGATATTTCACGTGACCAAAAAGGACTGGATTGGTTCTAACAGTAACACAACAACACAAGTAATTTCTTTATTTTACATATAGCTCCTTTGTATATCGTGTTCACTAAAGTCTATTCACCAATATAAGTAAAACGTACATGAAAAAGTACAGAAACATCCGAAATCCCTTTTTGGCACAGCACCGGGCGCAAAACCACTCGCCCCAATGGAAACTATCTCGTGTGTGTTTTTGTTGCTCTTCCACTTATCATAGCAGCATATGGACAAACATATTAAATTACAAAATAACATAACATCTTGTACTTATTAAGTTAGGACTTTGACCCGAGTTCCACCAGTTTTAACAGACCTAACAGATCCACAGCTTTTCCTTTTCTTACGCTTATTTCAGGATCCCCCAGAAGACACGTCTGCTTGTACAAAGTTCTCTCCGGCGAGAAGAAAAGGTAATTCACAAAATGTTAAATATAAATAATTATCAACGTTATTTTAAATATTTAAATCCACTTACGACTAATTTCAGTGTGTAGGCCTAAATCAGTTTCATGCCTGTTTTTTGGACTTAAGTAAGATATTGTGTAGCGCATGGGGGAGGGGGCCAGACAGAGCTCAGAGTTTTGCTGTAGCCTAAAAATGAAGCTATTCGTATTTATCCATAAAGTAATGGAAGCCACACTGAAACAGGAATACGTAGCCTAATAACTGGGGGCTGGAACTGGGAAAAAACTGGAGGGCAACGGTTTTATATCTCCTGATAATTGGTGTCTTTCCTCTGTGCCTGAAAAAAAAAAAGACAAAACATATTAAGAGTGACGCGTCCGCGTCAGCTCGCAGAGATGCGCATGGTTTTTATGAACAGGCAGCGCATCATAGAAGCGCTAATCATCAGCGAGCTGCAGAGCGGCGATGATATAAACATGTGATAGTAGCTCAGTTACCGCTACACCTGACAGGATTACACGCACCGGAGGTCTCTGC
Organism: Etia nguti; assembly: GCA_015106755.1. Taxonomy (NCBI): domain Eukaryota; kingdom Metazoa; phylum Chordata; class Actinopteri; order Cichliformes; family Cichlidae; genus Etia; species Etia nguti. The sequence goes on along the minus strand of VUQG01000995.1, from coordinate 16,595 downwards.
TCAGTCTCTCTGATACGCTGCTCTGCTGAGAGAGGAACATGGATACCGCGGATCAGGGTGCTCAGATAGAGCCGCTGCTGCCATCGGTAAACAGAAACTGATGTCTTGGGACAAATATTTACTAATGTACATTAATATTTCAGGACTAGTGTCAAGTTTAGTGCGTGTACTGCGTGGAGTACTGGTAAAAAAAGATGTTACTAAAAGAGGCAGAAAAAAAAAAAAGAAATCGGGAAGCAGATTCAAAACGTTTGGCTCTCAGATGGTTAAATAATTAAGTTAACTTTGGAGTTTTGAGCAGCTGTGGTTCACCTGCAGGGATCTACTACTGAAAAGTACGCTGCCACCCCAATCAAGGGGAATGACAGTATGTCAGCTCGCAATATTTTATTTAATCCATCCTTTTAGTGAGCCAAAATGTAACTTCATCTCCAGAGGCTTGATGGCAAAATTTCTGAATTGAAACAGACATTGGGAGGCTTTCATTGCTACTCCTTTATATTTCAGTATGATGCTGTTTTAATTTAGTGATGCTGTAACATGCTATAACATTTTGCAAATGGTAAATCCCTGCTGTGACAGCTGTGTTGCTATTAATACATCAGTATTCTGACAGAAGTGACTTTTTATCGTCATATTATGTAAATATATTGTAACTTTCATCTGGTTTATGTAAAATCAGGCATAGCTACAAGTTGCACTCATCTATATAAAAGCAGGTAGCCTTCACACATTCAAATTCTGCTTGAGTATGTCATTTGGAGAAGTCCTCTCATAGAGAATGTTCACAGAGGGAGGAGGACCCGTGCTCATTGGTCTCTTCGGATCGTTTTAGAGGAGATTTATTGTCATTATCTGCTGGCTCTTATTATGAAAACAGATTTTTCCATTTCTCTGAATGCTGGGAGTTGCTTTCCTCTAATACAACTTTTAGAGCCAAGTATAGATTTGGCTTTGAAACATAAGGTCGTAACCTTACCTTGAAAGTCACTCAGCAGTTAAGAATTGAAATGAACTTTCAGGTCTACTCTTCCATGCTTGGTGAATTTTAAGAATTTAAGGACTGAGCTGAGCTTTTGGAAATGTTCAAATTTAAAAATTCGATATGGTGTTTTATTAAGTGAACTTTATTTGCAACTTTATGTCTTTTCAGGCCAGTTCTCCATTTGGATCCTCAGTTCGGCGAAGAAGTCTGGTGAGTTGTTTCCTGGGTTTTACACTTTACGTCAGTTAACATGGACACTGTTAGGGTGAACTTACCAATAAAAGATACATTGAAGCAGTTGATTAGCACTGTATCAGATTGTAAATGTTGCAAGTGAAAGAACAGAACAGGTTCATTCCTGGATCAGCAGAACACTCCAGGAGGATCAGGTGTAACACAATGACCTTGTGGTTTGACTTTATATACATACAAGGCAGAGAGGAGACACTATATAAACCAAGGTTTATCTGCTGTGCAGCACCGATGATGTCACAACGATAATCTCATGATGACAGAGTGGTGGCACTGTCGATAGATGCTCGATCACAAATTACAGTTGTTTGACACAGCAGAAGGGCATCAGCATTTATCAGGCATGGTGTGAAGCTGGGCAGCAGGAGCTCAGCTTCTAGACTGTCTTTCATTCAGTCACTACTGATTAAATAGCAGAGGACACTAAGGGAGAGCTCATGCAGTCTGAAAACGAACAGGCACCTTGGTGTTTCAACAATCAGGTAGGATACAGCTCACGACGCCGGGCATTTATGTTCATGTTGTGAACTGCTTTATTCATGTGAAGTTTCTCTCTGGTGAAAACCCAAGTTTGCTGCGTGTTTAAGAGGGGACAAAAAGTGTTTGGTTAGCAAAGAGATTTTTCAGTGTGTCCACAATCAGTGGAAAAGCCTGATTAAAAACTGGCAAGTGCAACATTTTTTGCAGCTGGGGGATGGATGCAGACCTAAAGTCTGCCAAAATGAGAGGTCAGAGCTGCAAAACACCTTACGTAGCAGCTCTGGTTAAAAAGTGATTTGGCGCTAATGTGTCCTCTTACAGGATGTTGAAGTTCGAAGCAGAAACATTTAAGGATTACAGTACATTTTGTGCCACATGAAAGCCTGTGCGGTTAATGATATCGCTGCCACTGATGGATTCAAAATTGCCACAGCCATCTGTAGGGATCAGATCCAAGTATGTGCCACATCCTGTGATATCACTTCAGCTGTGTGGTGTGCCAGCAGCCTTTAACATGATTTTACTGGGTGGAAGCTGATCATTAGTCTTAAAAGTAGCTGTCTTTGTACATGCGTTGGGTGTGGTTTCTGGAAAGTAATCAGACTACTATGCAACATTGTCACTAGTTTTATGTTTTTTGTGTGTGTTTTTTTAAATATTTGCATCTGTTCTTAAAAGCTAAATGCTTCAGGTGTAAAATGTGCTTATAGAAACCAGTCTGTTTATAACTGAAATTGAAGTGATAACAATACTAATAATATTAATAATAATCTTTAGTTATATAGCACTTTTTAACCTTCTTTTACAAGGTGCTTCACATAAGAAACAAAGCAAGCTCAAATAGCCACCTTTAAACTTCCAGTTGTCGCATTGACACATCGGGTATGTTTATTGATCGGATCTTTTTCTCATGTGAGCCCAGCTTCCTTAATGGGTGACAACAGTATATCAGTGGTTTTTGTGTTTATAGTTTAGCACCTTTCAAGTCAGTAAACCCACACAAACTGCACAAAAACAGAGGTTATAGACTCACCACAGTGCACTGCTTCAGTGTACACAATATTCCTACAATGAATAACATATATTGCCATTTATCATTAACATGATGCACATTAATACCATTTCACAGACTAATGTGGCTGGTGTTTCAGTAATAAATGCTGGCTTTTTAATCTGAGCAGGATGTTGATCCATAGCTGTGCATTTGTAGACAGATTAACAGCATCAGCCTTGTGGCTTGGCATGCCCATGTGGCACTGCAGCTGTAAACAGCAGTGCCCTTCATTATCGTAATGCTCTGACGGTCTACTGGAGGTCAAGATGACTCACGGAAAAAGCCGGTATTAAGCTTTCAAGACAAAAATATTGACTGCGTTAATATTGGTAGTTTTTTTTAAATCAAGAGATTCAAAGCATGTAAAAGGGTTTCAATATTTTGGTCAATACTGTGACAGGACTAAGAAACACCAATGTAGCAAGGTGCCCAGTTCTGATAAGTCAGCATATTTAAATTTCAGCTTCATTTATAGAGGTCACAGATTTCCCAGATCCATGAATGGCAATGAAATTGTGGCATTCCTCATTATTTTATGTATACATTTATTCTTTTTCTAGCGCTTCTATCAAAAAAATCGATTTAAAGAAATCTGTCTATTTAAAATTGAGTTTAATGTGTCTAAGCCCATTGAATGAATAACCTGCAAATAAACCTTTTTGCTAAACTTTGGCCTTTATGCCTATAAACACAATAATTATTGAGTTTTTGGGATGTTGTAGACTTGTGTTACCTGTTACATGCCTCTATTGGTTCTGGCATTTTTGTTAAGATACCTATTCTTGTTGTAGTTTTTGGATGAATGAGTTTGAGAAATCTTTTAATTTACTCATGCCAAGAAAAAGCAAAATTCATTTTTTAAAGATTCCTTACAATACTTCACAGATTTGTGTACGTCTTTAGTTTCTTTGGCACACTGACACATGTCAGGAAATATGTGTGCTGTCATCCAACTTCCTGTACAAATCTGCATGAAGCACAGGGACTGAAATACCGTTTTACCTCTCCACCCACCATGAAGCTGGAGTGAGCAGGCTTTGTGTTTTGCTGTAGTCGATGACCTCAGCCTACTCTACAGCAAACTTGTCCTTTCTGTGCCTTGTCCACACTGGTTGTTTATGTTGTACCGTGGTTATGCATCCATCAGATGAGCACACAGAGTTCAGCTGTAAGTGCTCATGCTGTTGATGTTCTTAGTCAGAGTTCATCTGTATAATCTTTCAGAGCTTTGAATTTTGTATAAATACAAATTCAAATAATATTTTTTAAAGAACAGGTAAAAGCACTGCATTTTTACCTGTTCTCAAATGACAAACAATGATTTTTGATGGTTTTTCTGAATCCCTTTTACCACCTCCTCACTTCAATTATCTTTCACAAGTATTACATAAGCTTTCACACCACAGACTGCCGGTTTTCTCTGAGATCTGAATCTAATCATCTAATTCCATGTCCAGTATGAATGGTTATAAACCTGCAGGTTTATAAGACAGGAGGATGTAGGTAATGCTCAGTCTCGAAAGGGTCTTATTATGCTATTTTGTGTTTTCTTTCATAATTTTAATATTTAAATTGTTGCTAAGGTTTATGCTCATATTAAAAGTTTGAAATAATAATGGATATTCAAGTAATCACAGTGAGGCACAATTCTCGGGGTTCAGACTGCTCTAAATGCTCAGTTGCAGTATTTTTTGTCTACTCTTAACTCTGTATGATGTCAGTAAGAGGCAATATTCCTAAAACGGTCGTCTGAAGCACTCAACTATGGCAGAAATATCCCCACCCATCTGCTGTTCAAGCCTTAAATTTTCAAGTGGCAGCCAATTACAAGAAAAGCCGGATTAAAGGGAAAGGTGAGGGAGAGTGTAGCTTGATTCAGGCAGAGGATGAACTGAGGGTCAACACTGAACTATGTAAAGCTACTTTAGTGAGGTATAAGACTAAAAGTGTAATTGAGCATAATTTAATTTTTGAGCAGTCCTTAAGTTAGGTTAACCTCTTCATTTGTAATTGTTATTGCAGTACTTGGGGTTTAAATTTGTATCTAATCATAAAACTGGTCTTGCTGCAATTAAAAAAACAATTAATATAATATCTTAACAAAGAGAGGGTAATTTATTTGTAATGCACAACGTATTGCTATAAGACATTGAACAATGGATAAACTATGAACTGTAATGTGCTTAGTTAACATAAACAGTCAGTTAGGAGGAATGCTTACTTGTTCAAATTAAATCAAATAGTGATTCTCCCTTTGAACTCAGTTCCAAGTCACCACAAAGGAGACATCTTGAACAGAAGTAAAACTTTCTGTGTGGGTGGGTAAATTATTGTTCGCATTGTGAAAAGCTCTCTGTTTGGACTAAGATCATACTCTTTCCTTTCCAAGATAAAAAGTGCAATTAGTTTCCATGGCAGCTGCATCATTCAGTTGGATAATGTGTTTGTTCATAATGTTCTGCAAGGGAGCACCAAGTCAACAAACATTTTATTTCATGCTATGTTGAGTCGGGATACGCCGGTATATTGCAGGATGATGTTTCTTCCAGTTGTTGGTGTAATACTGTATGAGTGTGCTTTAGAATGATGTTCATAATACTGAATCTGTATTTGTGCACGCGTTTGTGTGTCTAACAGAGAAATGACGATGAAGCGGTGGTGGACAGAGGAGGAACGCGGTCCCAGCAGAGAACCAACTTTGAGCAAGAAGATCTTGAAGGTACGTGGACGGACACAATGTGCTGGGAAATACTAAAAGTGTCAAAGAGTGAAAAGGCTGCTGCAGCTGAGACCGCCTACTCTGTCCTCCCAACTGCTGCTTTCCTCTTGACAGCTTTTTTACAGTTAAAAGATAAGAGCAGAGTGGGAGGCAGAAACTGTGGGTGAGCTGAGTTTGCATCAGAAATTTCATAATCGCCCAAAAACACGGACAATCGAAACAAAGGCAAAAACTGTGGGATCTCTGGGCAACTAAAGGCCAGGAGCAAGCCCCGTCTCCATCTGCAGAAACAGATGATCAAAACGTTACAGATTCAGCTTTTCTGCAAAAGTGAATTACAATTAGCAGGTTGGAGCTTAAATATCTATTTTGTTTTGCACACTATCACAGTTATTTTTGACATATATGCATATAGGTAAACAGGGGTATTTGCTTTTATTTGTGTGTTTTATGTTAAATCAGCACATAAATACTTAATGTAAAAGTATTTTTTTCAATATATAAATAATAGTAAAAAAATTACACTATTTCTTCAAATATACATTTCTATGAAACCAAAGTGGAATATAAAATCAAAAATAAACTGAACTGAAAAACAGTTTAATATTACTGTACAGTGCTTCAAAACAGCAATATTCATAACACAATAGCTTAATTAATTACATGTGTTCTTCATATATGTAGCATCTTGGAATAGCTTCAACAGTCATTCCAGAGAACACTGTATATACATGCAACCCTGTGTTGTTCTGCAGTGAACTGAGTGGGCTGACTCGAGTACAAACACAGACTCTCTCTCACTATCTCTATCTCTTTCTCTCCTCTACTGTCTCGCTCTCCATGATTGCTGTTTTATACCTCCACAAGGAGATACAACATTTACTGGATTTACACTTATTTTCAGTGCTTATGCCTGATAATTTTCAGAAACATTAAAAAAGGAACCTAAGTAAAATAGGTACCTAACACTGGGGATGAACCAATGTTGTGTCTACACATAATAGACAACTTAGTAAAGAATCAGTTTGAAATAGTATCTTTAGGCGTTTTGTTACTACAGCCTGTCATAAAAACAAATCGTTTGTTTCAATTTCTTTAGTTGAATCTACAAAAAGTGCCAAAGATAACACAGTTTGACATATAAAATAGGATTTTTGCACCAAGAAGATGATTCCCAAAAGATATAAAAAACTATAAAACATAAAAAACTTGGCATATCTTGGGATAGCGTGCAGTGTGTCTTTAGAAAATGTGAATAAACTGGAGAAATGGAAGACAACAGGGGGAGGCCTAAAAATGATCTACAGCCATATCTGAGAGTCACAACCAAAAACCCCCCAACAAAGACCGACACCAGACCTCAGAGACTGATCTGGCCCTTCAGTTGGTCCACTTAATGTTCAGAAGTGGTCTCACTGAAAGGGTTGCTGTCAAGAATCCATTCTTAAGGAAGAGAAACAGGCAGAAAAAACCAAGGAATGTTAAATTACACAAGAATTGGTCTGAAAATCGGTGTAACAGGTCTTGTGAATCGGAATTTTTGGTTCATATCATCATCAACATGTGCAGAGGAGGTCATAATAGGCATCTGTAAAACATGTTGAAGGTACTCTCAAAGTTTAGAGCTACATTTTCAGCCAGTTGAGTTGGGAATCTTGTTAAAAATACTGAAATTATAAATGCAGAAAACTACCGTCAGACTTTGATCCACCATTCAGCGCCATCGGGAAAGCATCTAATTAACACAATGAAAATGTTCTCAAACACACTGCCAGTACTTTAAAAGCATACCTGGATTGAGTGGAACACAGTGGACACCATCAGTCATGGACTGGCCTCTCCAGAACCCGAACCTCAACATTGCTGAAGCAGTGTAGGATCATCTTGACAGAGAACAGAACAAAAGGCAATCAACATCGAAAGAAAAAAGCTTTGAAATGTCTATTGAAATACTTCACACTCAAACACCTGTATGAGTTCTGAGGTGATCGAACCAGTTTCTCTTAAGCCTAAAACTAGATTAAAACAGAGAGGTGATCAAGCTTTTGCAGCGGTAGCACCAAATCTATGAAATAATCTACCAC
>VUQG01000994.1:3269-23046 GCA_015106755.1 Etia nguti | reverse complement strand
GGCATTTCTATAGTAGGTAGTGAAAAAACAGGAACTTTTCTGTCATTTATAATCTGACGATTCTGGCCCCCGGGCCTTATGTTTGACACCCTCAATATAAAGGGACTGGAAAATTTTTTGAGGTCAGAGTTAAGTAAAAAATGATCCCAAAATACATTCTTCTGCACTTCAATCTATTGAGTTTGTTGGGTTTTTAGAACATATCTGTGTATATAAAAAACACTAGTGAAGGTCTACAATAAAGAGATGTCTTCATGAATGGAAATACAGAAGGCTGACAACGAGGTGCAAACCAATGGTTACACTCAAGAACAAGAAGAAGATTCGACCTGTACGGTTCTGAAAAAATTCTTTGGACAGATGAAACAAAGAAGCCGAACTGATGGGAAGAGAAAAGCATGGCAAAGGAGAAAATCTGCTCGTGATCTGAAGCATGAAATACTATCTGTCAGACGTGGTGGAGGCCTAATGCATAGGCATGTAAGGCTGAACAGGATTACCATTTTTACTGATTATGTGACTGCTGATAGAAGTAGCAGGATGACATTAGAAGTGTACACAGCTATAATTTCTGTTAAAATGGATAATGATCCAAAGCATACTGCAAAAGCAACCCAAGAGTTTGTCTAAGGCAAATAAATGGGATATCCTTCAATGACCAAGCCAGTCACCTCATCTCAATCCACCAGAGCATGATTTTTCAGTTCTTAAATACAAAACCGAAAGCAGGAAGACCCACAAACTAGCAGCAACTGAAGATGGCTGCAGAAAAAGCCAGCAGAACATCTTATTGAGGAAACACAGGATCTGGTGATGTCCACGGGTTCTAGACTTCAAACAGTTGCAGTGGATTTTCATCCAAGTATTAAAAACAATACTTGAAAATACATGACGAGAAACTCATACTTACACATGTTAAAGCGGTGATGCATTCACAGGCACCAGTGCCGACAGTGGCGTATGGTATCTTATCACTGGGAATACCAGACTGTTTGAATACGTAACCTGCGTAGAAGTAAATCTAAAGTGTAGAAAACAAATAAAGAAACAAACACAAAACCATAACTTTCAGTTTTTTGGAAATTCCTTTTTCATCTTTGTGTAAAGTTTCTAAAGTGATCATTGTGGGGGGGCGTCCTGTACGTACAGCATTGATGCCATTCAGCTGTTGTGCAGCATTGAGCAGTATGATGGTGAGAACCTGCCAGCGTAAAGACCGATCAGCAAAGAGCTCCCAGGGTTTCTTGGCCTGTAAACCTGATAAGTTATTCCTCTCCTTCTCAATATCCTCTCGTTCACCATCACAATCGGCTATACCATACAGCTGTTTCAGGGCTGCAGACAGGAAAGACACATAAGACACATAGGACTTCAAGATATTGCGCTTCCTTTATATCTGATTAATCTGCAGGGGCTGTTTGGGGGGGGTGGGGGGGGTGTCCTGTCAGAAGGTTTCCATCGTCAGAAATTCATCACATGCTTGAAATGAAAAGATAAATGTTTCTGCCTCAGGTCATTTCTACTCTAAGGGAGTCTTCATACATTTTTTTTTTAAAGCTGTCACATGCACTAAGTCGTCTTTCCTGGCAGAACATAATTCCCATTGATCTGAAATGGAAGGAAATGTCCAGCTGTTTTACCTTTCTTACAACCCTCTTCATCCCCTTTGTCGATGAGCAGATAGCGTGGGCTCTCAGGGAACCAGGGCAGGATCAGGAGCTGCAGAAAAGCTGGGATACAGGTGGTGGAGAGCAGGACGGGCCAGTACTCCTCTTTCCCCAGGAGCTCTCTGTATAATCGTACAAGGATTTCAGGTCGATATGTTTCTTTGAAGTGACGTAGCATTGGAACCATGTGAAAAGTTATTCTTCTTAATGTGTTTATTAATCACCTGAGGCCAATCACTTGTCCGGTAAAGATCCCCCCAGTGATGAAAATTGAGGTTCCCATTCCCATAGCACCACGCAGTGAAGTTGGAGCTATTTCTCCCAAATATAGAGGTTGAACACAAATGGAAATGCCTATAAAAAAATATTTAAAAGACATTTCAGAAGTTTTTCATGCAGCATCACTATTAGCCATTATTAACTGGACATCTAATTCATGTATCTGTGTTTCTCCAAGATTTAAAAACGAAACATTTAAGTGTTCCTGATGTACTCACCTGCATTTAATCCAGAGATGAAACGTCCGATGATGAGTAATTCAAATAACCCTGTAGGATAACTCAGACCCATCAGCAAAGCAGCCAGGAATGCAAATATGTTATTGGTCAGCAGTGTCCCTTTTCTGGAAAGAAAAAGGAATCCCATTATTTACAAAAGAGAAAACAATTTTCCATTAAAATTTAAAAAAAAATTGTCCATACCTTCCGAACTTCACAGACAATGTTCCACCAATCATTGCCCCTACAAGTCCTCCTAAAGTGAATATGGACACGATAGTGGACCAGAGGAGGGTGAGATTATCTTCTGATATGTTAGTTTGGTAACGCTTGCTCCAGGTTTGGTTGATGAAATCTTGCACATACTGGAGTGAAAAGAAGAAAATTGAACACAAACACTGTTTTTTATCAACACGAGTGCAAAGCAATGTGTAAATACTGCCGCTACTCTTATTATCAGTCTGCTTTTTTGTCACTGATTAACATCACTATACTTGGTAATCATTAGACTGCCTGTGCTTGTTAGAAAGAATTATTTGAGGAGTTACATTAGGCTTTCCTATATGTGTGTGTGTGTGTGTGCTCCAATATCACAATAACAAACACAGTGACTGTAGACCATGTGTTACTAAGTTTGCCCTCAGACTGTGTTTTGATCATTTAGATCGCTAGTTATGGTAAAAGTCCAGTGAGAGGCAGCAGAATTATTACCTCTGTGGGTGCATTGATGACAGATATATTGTATCCATACTGAAACGTCCCCCCGATGCCAGCAGCACACAAAGCCAGCAGAAGCGATTTGTTTGGAAGCTGCAAACAGAAAAATAGACCCACAAACAAAAGCGTTTCAGTATCATCTTGGACAGAAAGCTGCGTCACACCATGCTGCCAAACCCACTTTTGTTTTTCAAAACTCTTAATCCATTTCAATCCACTTACCTTTGGCCGCCTTCTATCTTTGGTTGCTTTAACTAGAAGAGGCTGATACTCATCCTCGTATTCTTTTGGCATTTTTGATATTTTGCTTAAAGTCCTGGATTCTTTGAGGGAGAGCAGAATATCAGAGTATCCTTCTCGCAGGAGCTTGCTTTGAACAGGAAACTTAAAGCGGGTTGGGGGATGAGTTTATGCCGGGGATAATACAATTGATCTGTTGTCAGAAAATGCCCTTAGGATGGCTAAGTAATTGGCTAAATTGTTCCATGTTTATTCGGAGTTCATGGCACACTAACTGTATCCAAACACAGCATGCAGTGTAGTTTAATTACTTTAACATAAAAGAAGAAAAGTATATCAGGATCCACACACAGAGGAGTTACACAGCATAAGGATTTTTACGCTATTGAAAACATGTTTCACAAAGAGTAGAAAAGTTCGCACCTATTTTAACATGTTTTGATTTCTTTTCTTTTTCTTAAAGACTTGCATAGCTCACAGGTTTGATGCCATTGAAGTGTGATGCATGCCTACAGGCAATATGCAGTACCACATTCAGATTTTAAAAGGCTGAGAAAAAATCCATAGTAATGCAATAACATATGTCCTAGGCTATACAGTCAGCAGTAAAGATGCTATGTGCGGACTCCCCCTATAGTTCAAATATAGAAAAGCAGTTGGTGAAGTTTTGTGAATAACTGCAGCCGCTGGATGGATTAACTATGTGTGGCCGGCCATGGTGCAAAGTCTTTGTGGCTGCTGTCTTTTCCATCATAAGGACGCCATTCTCCGTCAGAGGAGGGATGCCCGGAAATGTTTATAAATAGCAATTCATTAGCAGTTTAATAAAGCTGCTAATAAATATTCATAATTTAAGAAATTCTGTATACAATAATCCCAACTACAATAATCCCAAACGCCACGTCCAGATTAACAGAATCAACTTTTGGGGACCCAACTGCAGTTATAATAGATATCAATACCAAGTACCTTAAACGGTTTTTTGTCAGTCTGGCAACCCAAAACAGCGCGCTTTTAGCGGGATTTAAAATATGAATGACATTTATTTGTGATTAAAATGATTAAACTACGAATTACAGCTCACATCCTCCACAGACACTAGCTAAGTTTTATTTCATGTGAAATTAACGTTTCTCTTCATGACTTTGGCTCGTGACTGACTCTCTTATTCATTTGAGGAAAGACGTCTGTACCCAGGCTACAAAGTAAGAATTAATAAAAAACAAACAAACAAACAAACAAACAAGAAAAAACAAAAACAAAAAGCAAACTGCAAATATTCAAAATTTCTTTCTTTCTTTCTTTCTTTCTTTCTTTTTTTTTTGCTAACAGCCGTCATTGGTTCCAAACCCATGTATGACTCACCTCTTTCTTTGATTCTGCACGTCCCTCATCCGTGTTCATTTTGAAAGCTGCCGTAAAATTACGCTTGCAGAAACCATTTACAAAGACTAAATTCTGCACTTGAATCCAAGTGCTGACAAAGTAACAGCCTACTGTAAGGTGCAGCACATGACCTCAGCTCAGCGTGGAGGGCTGATTAAGAGGTTGAGGCACATTCCTGCTGCATGCTGAAGCTTGCTCTCGGGTAAAAGAGGGATTGTTAACCCAAATATTAAAATAATATTCACTTTGTGTTACACACTTCACACTTACAGCTTGTTTCAGCTGTCATGTGACAATTAAAAAAAAAATTGGTTCATGTGTTGTGGTCACGAGAAAAGAAACTAGTACAATAAATTCTCACCATATTGAAAGATGATAACCCAAATTTATTGTTTAGGTAGCAGAAGATGTCATCTGCTAATTTGTAATTCCATAAACTGGGATACACTTTTCTTTTTTCCATGGATGACTGCGTCCTTGGTAAATAAACATTTGAGTTTGAATTACTTTAGATAAAACTGATAAAACAAATAATTTCTAAAACTTTGATACAGGTTCTATTTCCAGGGTCGCTCTGCTCTTAAATTTGTAAATCATTCAAAGAGTTCTGTAGCTTACCAGAAAAAAACCCCAGTTTTAATCCTGTGAGAACTTCTGAGACTCTTAAGACGAAAATCTCAAATAGAGTTAACAGTGGATATTCTTTCAAAATGTACAGCTCAGATTTAGCTTCAGTCTGTAGTGATGATTTATTGATCCTGGTTAAGACAGAGACAGAAAAAAGGGAATACTCTCATGTGACACAGCTTAATGCTTATTCAAATAAAACCCAATGAAGTTACTTGTAGTACAAAACAAATTTTAAAAAAAAAGTTTGACCTTTGATAAATATGGTCATTATACTGATCACATTTATGAAACAATAACTCAAAAGACCATTCATTCAGCTGATGCTGTGATAGCGCTGTTTCCACAAAGTTTTTACAATTTCGTTGTACATGTACAGTGACAGTAAAGGGCTATTCTATTCTATCTATTCAATGGACATTCTATTGCACCAGCTCCACTCTATATTACAGAGGCAGCAGAGCACATTCTCCCTCAGGCTGATCTATTCATGATAGCTAGATATTTTTTAATAACGGGTTTGGAGCAACAAAAAATTTTAAAACTTGCACGATGCTTAACAAGGAGGTGCAGCAGATAGAGTTACAAACTGAAAGGTCAATGTTTCGATCCCTGGGTCTTTCAGTCAGCGTGCTGAAGTATCCTACTGAATCCCAAATTGCCCCCTCATTGGAGTGTGAATGTGTGCAAGGCATGGAATAAAGTGCTGTATGAATGTGAGCACTCTATCTGAGTGCTCAGTTAGGGTAGAAAAGTACGATATAAGTACCAGTCCATTAAAAATGTAATTAGCAGCAGAAACAAGCTGGTAATATGACTAGATATAAAAAGGTCATCCTTTGGAGCTCAGGTCCTTCGGGAACCTTTCACCAATCTTTCATGGCTAACACAAAGAAACAGAAAAACATTTGCGCTCATACACTTACAGGCAATTCACTACTTGACCTAACATGTCTTTGGGCTGGTGTAGGACACTGGAGAGAACCAATGCAGGCACAGGGAGAACACTGTGGAGACTTTCCCAGCAGCAAAGATGATGGTAAAAGTATACCTTCAAAGAATTTTTTAAAACATGAATTCAAGACAAAGTCAGCAAAGGGTGCAGTTTTTATTACATGTGACTGGCGAGTCCACATGTGCAGCTTTAATTTAGATAATGGCTGAAAAATACCACCTGAAATAAGAGGATTAAATTTCACATTTCTACATTCTTACTTTAGATAACATCAGATTAATCCTATAAGGTGGCTGATACATCATGAGCTCTTGAAGACTTGTTTAGACTGCAGATGGCAAACAATTCAAACCTAATGCATTGAATCTGATTGGACACATCACTGAAGATGAGAATTATCATGCAAAGAAAGTCTTTAGTGTGGTTTTCTAACAGAGAAGAAGCATAAACAGCCATATAGGGCCTCAGAGAGAGTTTCTCATATGCATCTGTGCAGCAGTGGCCATCAGCCTCTGTGTCTTTGAAGATGAAAACAGAGAAAAGGAAAACAATCATTTAGGGGCACTGGTCATTATCCTCTTCAATTATGCAGCACTTATTTCCAAACAGCTGATGCATTACACTTACAGAATAATATGTCTCTGTCAAAAGTGGAGACAATATCTTCTTCTCTCTCATAAAAGGGAATGCTGCATGAATTTTTAAAGCCATTATTTCATAACTTCAGTACACCATCTGAGTGGATGGAGAGGTACTGTCATCCTTGGTCATGCCTGGGATCTTTCCACTTCTTGGAAATGGTCTTTGGGCTTCTGCCATCCTCAAACGGACGCCGTATGTTTGGCAATTAGTTTGTTACCCACAGGTATGACTCTGGATAGAAACTTGCTTTTATAATCCATATTCTTCTGCTTTGACATTTTTAGAAAGTCTAACAGCTCTCATTGAGGTTGATTTTCCAGCTTTATTTCCGGTACCTGATGATCAACTACTGCTTTGTTTCAATTCTTCTTCTGCTGGCGAAATACAAGACCAGTTCAGTATCGTAAATGGGACAGACAATGAAGATTAAAGTACTTTTTTAAACCTCATGGTTTGTCACATCAGCTTTGCTTCTCTTTAATGAGTTTCTCCTCACATACAAAGTCTTGAATAACCAGACCCTGTCACACCATTATCATTTTATCCTGTCAGACTACAGGCTTACTTGTGGTTCCTAGAGTTTCAAAAAAAATAGAACTGGAGACAAATCCTTCACCTATTTTTATCACTTGACTTAAACTTTTTGATAAAGGTAGGGGTGAATCAGGTGACCCTTAACCATTCCTTAGTTATGCCGCTATAAGGTCAGACTGCTACTACCTGTTATACACTGAGCATTTCTTCTTCACTTTTCATTCCCCAGGTGTTCATACACTACTGCATGCCATTGAATTGTCTCTTTTATCCCCCCCAATCTGTGTTTTGTCCTGTCTCCCTGTGCCCTCCTTAGTCTTTTCTCTTTACCCTCACTCTGAGTTGGTTGCAGCAGCAACTTAACTGGTTCTGCTGGAGTTTTCTTCCTGTTAAAAGTTTGTTTTTTCTTTCTCATTCTGGCCAAGTGCTTCCTCATCAGGGGTTGTCTGATTGTTGGTGTTTTCTCTCTAACCTTACACTTAAAGCACCTTGAGGCAATTATTGTTGTAATTTGGAGTTACATGAATAAAACTGATTTGAACTATAATACTTTTTAATAATAATTTTGTCGGTTTTATTTTAGCCTATTTATAATAATAATAATAATAATAATAATAATAATAATACATTTCATCGACTTCTTAATGCCCACTTGTAGTACCATTCACGGCCCACCAGGGGTCCGTGGCCCACATTTTGGAAACCGTTGGGGAGGGGCGAGAGCTAATTGTAGACATTCAACATGGCAGCAATTTTGTAATATTTCTATGGACAAAGGTCAGAAATACAAACTAATCATTAAATAATAATAAAAACCACGAGGGGCATACTAACACCTGTCTGTTCAGATGTCATGATGACGTTTGACCGCAGGGGGAGCGCTTCTTCCGCACAGGACGGTGTTTGTGCAACCCTGAAACCCTTCCCCGTGTGGTATAGGAAGGGCAGAGAAGCGGGTTCCCCTGGTGTCGTTAACCATGTCGGGCAGAAAGCCCCGGTCTGTGGCAAACCCTCTGGAGTCTGCGATCACCACACCGAGTGAGAGGATACTGAAGGAGTGCCACAATCTGTATGTGGACAGCGAAAACGGTAAACAGTCGATAATCTGGATTAAGGCTAAAGCAAAGTTAGGACCGCAAAGCAGAAACCAGCCCGCCCTGGCTGTGATATTATGGTACCGAGCGGTGCCACTGCTGAAGTCCCCGACTGAAGTTTATGTGGACTTAAAGGTTTAATGCTGCTTGTTTAGTGTGTGTGTGTGTGTGTGTGTGTGTGTGTGTGTCTGTCTGTCTGTCTGTCTGTCAGCCTGCAGCAGCTGCTAGTGTGTGTCAAACACGTGACGTTGAACACCTCAGAGGTTCCTCTGCAGCCTCGCAGGGCAGTGCCCCATATGACTGTATGCATTGATGCAAAATCACATACAGATAGATACTTCATTGATCCCAAAAGAGGAATTATTGTGTTACAGAAGCAGGATCAAGAATTAAAAATAGTGTAGTCCACAATAAATAAACAACATAGTTAAAGTGCCACAGGCGCATAGTGACGGCCTCATACTGTAAGATATTACAGTAAAAATGCAAAATTTTAATAAGGGAGCCTGTTGTTTTTATTAATGGGAGATTATTATATCCTTCTGGGGTGCATGAAAAGCAGAGAGAAGATCAGCTTGTTTTCTAGAAGGTAAACATTTGGAGAGGTGTGGTGCTACGAATAATCCTGTAGCTCATTTTAGTTACCTTGATCACAGTGTGTCCTTTTTTAACTTATTATGGTGTAATAGCTAAATAAAAACACAGTATTGGACAATTTGTTACTGTATGTCAAAATCAAGTAGATACATTGGAATTACATTTGTAAAAGAAATGTTTGCTCCAAGGGGAAAAACCTTAGAATTTATGTTTATTCCTGGGAGACTGACTTATAAAACAAACACATACACATTCTGACTACATAGGGTTAGGGTTCAGATAACTTAGACTTCAGAGGTTTAACACAGTAGAATTGTACTTAACTGTCTTGGAGGTCATGACAGGCAGCAGGAATCAGTTTATTTTGCTTTTACTGTGATCATTGTCACTACTGAGAAGAGTTGTGAGGGAGGACAAGGGGTAGTCATTTCTGTGGGCAAAATCACTTTTGGCCACATCTGCCACTTTGTAAAATGTTTGTCTACTTACTCTTTAACCATGTACGTTTAACTATGCATCTGTGCAGGTTTACTATTTACTCACAACAACATTATTTTATTTTAAAACCCAGTCTAGAGCATCACAGTACAAAGGTACCATTTTAGTCATTGCATGCCATGATTGTGTTGTGTGTGTTTTCAGGCTTGGTAAAAATCGCCAGCAGCCTGGGAGTCCGTCTTCTGCCTCCCAGAAAGAAGATCATCGTGATGATAATGGGTAACCACTCTGCAGGAAAGAGCTCCTTCATTAACTGGTATTACTGATACTTCTTATTGTTGTTGTGATTTAATAACACTGCCTGACCATCACATGCTCTGCTCTATGTTTGAAAGAGAGACTGGTGTCGAGAACATCCTGTTCACACATGACTTTTTGAAAGTTCTTTTGTGGTTTGAATGCAGCCCAGTTTCGCCCCAGGAAGTGTGGATTTACAGAAAAAGAAATGAGGGGAAAAAAACAGGTGTAGTTTGTTATTTTGTATGTCAGGTAAATTTTTTGGCACAATCAAAGTTTTTTCCTTTTTTGAACTAATTCTGAATAAATGCTGGGTAGGAAATATGTATGCTGTAAGATTAGTGACCTTTAGGCTACTCCCTTATTCACAGGGGGTCACCACATTGGATGGATCTGCATATTTGAAATGCAAACCACTGCATACAATGAAACTGTAGTACTGTCCCACATCTGTGCTAAAATAAAAAACAGCAAATCACCATAAATAAATACCATATGTACTGAATCAAATATAAACAATAAGTGCAGAGATAAGGAGGCGGGTCCTTTCTGACACAAGCCTTCCT
The DNA here is from genome assembly GCA_015106755.1 of Etia nguti. Lineage (NCBI taxonomy): Eukaryota > Metazoa > Chordata > Actinopteri > Cichliformes > Cichlidae > Etia > Etia nguti. The sequence goes on along the minus strand of VUQG01000994.1, from coordinate 12,789 downwards.
GGGATTTCTGTCTCCTCCTGTCCTTGAACTGGGGACCTTTCACAATCTGGGAAAATCTTCCTCTTCTTCTCCTCCTCCTCCTTCTTCTCCTCCTCCTCCTTCTTCTCCTACTCCTCCTTCTCCTTCTTCTTCTCCTCCTCTTCCCCCTCTCCTCCTCCTTTTCTTCCTCCCCCTCTCCTCCTTCGCCGCCTCCGGTCCCTTCAAGGGTCGCCACAGCAGATTATCTCCCTTCATCCCACCCTATCCCTAGAATCCCCCTCTGTCACACCAGCCTTCACCACAACCATGTACATCTTATGTGGTCTTCCTCGTTTCCTTTACAGAAAATTTAGAATAATTAGTAACCTAACATGCATGTCTGTGATCTGTGGGAGGAAGCCCCAGTACGCAAAGAGAACCCACCCAAGCCCCAGCAGACCAGTAGATTCAAACTCGGGACTTTTTATGTTGTGAAACGGCAGAGCTAACCACTGCACCACCACGCTGCCCCTGATTCTAACTGATCTGAAATATTTTAGAGAGAGCAGGCTTGCTTCTGACAAATTGGTTAAAGTGACATTTTTGTCTATTGCAGTATTTGTTAATTTGTTAAATCTTTTAAGATTCTTATATACTCATCTTGGCTAATGTAAAAGATGCTCTTAAGGTTGTCACTTTGATTATTATTACTTAGAGATTGCAAACTGGTTCGAGGAGTGTTTATCTACCTGACATTTGTTCTCTAGCCTCTTGAGGTCCAAATTCTGTAATATACCACTTATCACACGTTCACATCCTTTTAAATAAGCAACAAGCTAGATTATTACAGATGGATGGATGGATGGGTTGGTGGGTAGGTAGGTAAATTTATTCTCATTCAGCATGTTAAAAACATGAAAGAATGAAATTAGTTTCTTGTGGATAAATCAAATTTACCAAGCAAAAATTAAAACAGTGCATTGTTTGAGCTTCTTAAAATGTTAGGATTTGTTTATTTTTCCTGTCACTGTAAATGGAATCATTTTGCAGCGTTTTCTCACGTGTAGCTTTCTGCAAGAATTAAGGCGTTGTTGCTTTAACTCTTTCTCACTTTTGATGGCGTCGTTATCTTTCTAGGTATGTTGAAGAGCACATACAGAAAACAGGGGTGGCCATCGAAACACAGGGGTTCACCTTCATCACAAGTGGACGCAAAAGAGAATCTCTGACGGTAAGATCAGCGTGGACACAGCCGGCATGTGCAGCAGTGCCACAAAAAGATTTCCCAGCCAGAGCTTAAAAAGGAAAACTGTGACAATTAACTCTTTCACTTCACTGCATTGCTTTTATTTTGTTCTCAGTATTTGTTAAGAAGCTTGTTTTTATATTTAACTATCACCTCCAAGTTTTGTACTCAAGGAGATATTGCGATTTTTTTACTTCAGTAACAGAAACTGAAGCTGCAGTCAGTCATAAAGGCTGATAAAGCAGGGTGTTTGATGTTGGCATTTATGTAAGGCACTCCCTCAGTCAGTGGTGATTTCTCATTCTATATGCTGCTCCACTGAGGGGCTTTGTTGTGTATGTACACGCACGCACGCACGCACGCACGCACACACACAGAAGCATCTTTGCAGCATGAGAACAGGCTTGGGAGACACCTGCCTCTCTGTCCTCTCTGATATCCCTTCCCTCTGCCTCTCTGTTCATATCCTGATGTGGTGAAGGTTAGGAGTATGAATAATATATTTGGAGTGTAGGACTGCAGAGTAGAAGGATTATCTCCAATGTGCAGGAAGAGCTAAGGCGTGCACGCTGAGCCGCAGCAAACCAGCTCGTGTAAAGCACTAAGATGAGAGAGGACTCTGTTGTAGAGGGGCGGGAAAGACTGCAGGGAAAAAAAATACAGGTTTGTCTCATCGGGTAGTTTCTAACACTGTCCTGTTAACCCTTTCACAGGGGAATGCAACACTGCATCTCTATCCTCACTTTCGACCGCTCCTGGAGTTCAAAGGTAAGACTTTCATTCTTCAACTCTCTCCTGTACTACATTTTTATGCTCTCTCAGTGAATGTGCAGATGGTTCTATGTGTGAATCACTAGATTTGACATATATTCCATGTGAGGATAAACACTCAAAACTTGGGGCTTTGCATCTCTCTGCCTTTGATAATGATATTCCTATGCTCATTGATAAATTAGCTAATTACTGTTTCTGTTTACGGCTGTTTGCGGCTGCCTTTCATTGGAATCGAAAGTTAAAACTGCAGGAGATGAATGTAATCACAAACTGCAGAAAGGTGTCTGTACCTTTGAAGTTTAAGATAAGGCTCTGCTGGTGGCTAATGAATATTTACCTCTGGATGCTGCTGATCAAAGTCTGTTTTAAAGACGCGTCGCTTCATCTGTAACATCACAAGAATGTCTGCCTGTTTAATGCTCTGTTACTCGTGGGCTGTTATTAATCCTTATCACAGGCTTCTGTGATTTAAGGTTGGGTTTAGGTCCTTCACCTTGATGACTCAATAGTGAGTCATAAACCTGATGATAAATCGGTCCAGACTCCTGTTTTCTCCGTCTCACACACGTGCAGCGCTCTGATATTGTTTTAAGACAGTTTTCCTCAGATCTGTGCGTCAGCAGCGCTCTGGATACGCCACCGGACAGCCGCTGTGAACGTGGTGATCGTCTACAGAGTCTGGGTGTTGCCTGCTGGCTGAGTGGGGGTGTGCAGCAGAGGGTGGGGGAGTGTGTTTGAGTGTTGACAGGCAGTGTGTAGAGAGTGAGGGTTCACTGGGTGCGGACCGAAGCGAACACTGTATGGCGTATGAGTCACACGCCCCATCGGCAGCAGTGCAGTTTAGTCAGAAGGAGCTGCTGAGAAATGTCACAGCTATTAGAGACGGCACAGCCCAGACTCCAGCAGCAACAGCTTCGCTCCGCAGGCCCGAGCCTCGCAACGACCTGCTGCTGGAATACAAGCAGGATTTTGTTTTTTCAATTCATTTCAACTTTATCGTCATCGTCGCCGCCGCCTCTGGAAACCAGCTGTATCAGACATTTGTTTACCTGAGCACAGCAGTCGAGGATGACTCATCAGAAAAGCTCCATATATCCATACATGTGGGAGCAGCTGCTGGCTGCACAGTTTGGTCTCCTTTGGGATGTGCTTCTTAATTTGGCTTCATATTTAGATCTTTGTGTGTCTGTCTTATCAACCTGTTGTCATGGGTTTAGCCTGTATGCTTTGTGGGAACTGACTGCTTTTGCTGCACATTAAAAAATAATCATATCCGCTGGTTAATCAAGGTCTTTGGCTTCTCAGATTTCTGTCGAAGTATTTGCACCATGTCTGCTTTCACCTGTTCAGCTCAACAATTTCTTTTTTAGTCTTGGTCGATGCAGCATTATTGCAGCCTTTGCCCTTTTCCTTGTGCACATGATCTCCTGCACGGTCTTCTCAGTTACAGTCAGTTCAGGAACTTAATGCACATCGGCGAGTATAACTCTCGTTTTCTTTTTCAGCTGTCAGAACTTTTTTTCCTTCCCCACACGGATCGATGTGTCTGTCCCCGTTTGTGCCTGTTTATTTAGGATTATATGGACTAGCTAAAGTGCGGTCTAGCAGCGCTCTAAATTAAAGCTACTTTATGAAATCCGCACACACCTAAACACAAACATATATATTTTTAATATTTCTTTTGCACAGCAGGGATATCTCGGTACTCCGAGACTTTTCTTGGGCGTGTGATAAGAGGCAGATCTATTGATATTGTGGCCATGCTGGTGTGGGAGAAACATGAGGGAATGCTAATGTGCCAGAGGAGCAGTGGCTCTGCTCACTGCAGCACAAGGATGCGATTTGTGCTGGCTGTTGACACCTGCCTCTTTGCATGAAACAGCCTCAGTGTCATCCCAGGCCTCCCTGGTGTGTGTGTGAGTGTGGGTCGGCATGGGAGGGGTTACTTTGTCACTAGTAGGGATGCATCTCAATAGTGTTCCTGTTCTATTTAAGGGAGGGGGGTGTTCAGGCTTATGTGTGATGGTTGTGGTGGATTATCGTAACCTCTCAGTGCGTTGCCTCACAGTCGTTCTTCACTGGCTAGCTTTATGTCCCACGCCCCACACTAAAGCTGCCAGTTGAAGAGCTGTTGTGTGTAACCATGACAACAAAGCTCTCCGCAGAGGGCAGTGAGAAAACAGAGGCCTCGTAAATATTTTCATGATTAGAAAAACAGAAATAAAGTTTCCTGTGTGAGGGTGCGGCTGCTGCCGCTGTTTTCATCATCACAAGAGGTGAACGTGTCTTCTGACATGTGCACAGCTTTGTCTGTGAAGAATACGACCGTTGTTTCGCAGTTAAGTTATAGCTGCCGTCCTCAAAATGCAAAGCTCTTAGCATAAAAGTTGCCTTGAGATCTTGTTGCTGATCTCCCTCAGGCTTCCAAGTATTGACCGCACTGCGGCTTCCAGTAGCACACAATATTATAGCCATTAGAGGCGACATTTTCCTGCATGGACTGAACTCATAAAATTCATTATCTTAGTTACTGTGTCTTTACCTTTTTGCACATGCACGCCATCTGTATTTTGCAGGTGTTACTGACTACTTGTCTGCTGAGATCTCCACCTCCAAGCAGAAGAAATTCAGCCTGGTGACTTTCGTGGACACTCCGGGTTTGGTGGACGGGGACATGATCTACCCTTTTGATGTGAATAGCGCCATCACTTGGTTGGGTGTGTCCTTTTGTAGCTTAAACTTGTCTCTCCAGTGGTGATCTGTCTTCTTCCTCTCCTCCTCTGTGTCTACTGTACAGCTGATGAGTTGCAGGAATGTAATGAATGTTTTTTTTTTCTCTGAACAGGAGAACAGGCAGACCTGATATTTGTGTTCTTTGACCCGATGGGCCAAGCGCTTTGCAAACGCACGCTCAACATCGTGGAGAAGCTGAGCGAAAAATGCGCAGACAAGCTGTTGTTCTACCTCAGCAAGGCAGATGAAGCCGGGAAGGAGACAGACAGACAGGTCGGTTTACCTGATTTGTATAATTTATTTTTGTTTCAAAGAAAGTTGAACCCGTGAGATGAACTTTTTTTTATTTTTTTTTTATTAACATCAGAGAGTGATGATGCAGATAGTCCAAGAACTGTGCCGCCGTCCAGGTCTCAACAAATGCGGCTTTGAGATGCCAACAATATACATCCCAAACCCACAGAAGGTAAAATGAACTGTGTGTTACCGTGTTGGTTACTTTAAACTGCTGTGTTTGTATAAAAATGAGTTGTGGTTGGGCAAATATTATAAACCACGGCAGTGCAGTTATCGATGCACCATCTTGTGATCTACAACCACGAAGTGTGCGTGGTAGATTTGTGCATCCCTCAAGACCTCCGCTTCATTTTTGCTGAGCGAGTGCAGCTTCACTTTCTGCCAAGTGGACAGGGCTGTCAGTCAGAATGCCCTCAGGATTTGACATGGAAGTTTCCAGACTATCCTTTATTGAGATGTGCAGAGTGTTTTTCATGTTCAGTCCAAATCTTTACGAGCTGTTTGTCTCGTGTAGCCGAGCAGGTGTGTCAACCAGATCGATGGCGTTTGTCAGACCATCGAGAAGACCATTAACCAGGCTGTTCAGAAGACACTGAATCAGCTGGAGAAAGATTCTGACCTTATTTGTTCCACCATCAGCAGCAGACTAGAGCAGGACAGGTTTGACCTCTTGCAGCCACATCACGGCGTCTTGATAAAACATATTATGTGTACACTGAGCAGATAACCATCACCAGATATTATCGGTTGTGGTAAATGAATGATACCACAATGTTATTATGGTTGTGCACACAGGGCTAATGTGGCTTACAACAAAAGCGTCCGTCTTCATTCATTCCTGTGCGGTGCTTTGGGTGTTTTCCTGCCTTTACTCTTCATCCTCAGTTTTATTGTGAACACCTTATCCAAAGAGCAGCTGGAGGAGCTGTTGGGTGAAGGTGCAACTCGAACTATCACTATCTTCACAGTAAGTGCTCTGAATGAATATCAATTTCATAATATTTCATTAATTACTTAATTAGTGACTTAAAATAGTGTCCTGAGCTCTCTGACTGTCTATTCACTGTGTGTCTGACAGGGAATAGTGATGTATTTATGGGACTGGATACCAGAAGATGGGCAAGTAGTGTTTGTCATCATTTTTGGGGCTTTTTGCTACCTCCTGCTTTTCCTGGCACAATATTTTGCAGGGTAAGTGTGGCAAATATGCAATTTAACAGGCAGAGGTTAATTAAATAGATCGATTTTGTTCATATTGACACAACAGCATCACACAGTTGCTGCAGATTTGTCGGCTGTACGTTAATGATGTGAATCTCCTGTTCCGCCACATCCCAAAGGTGCTCTATTGGATTGAGAGCTGGTGACTATGGAGACTATGTGAATACAGTGAAGTCATTGTCAAGAACCTAGTTTGTGATGATTTGAGCTTTGTGACATGGCACATTATCAGAAGTTAGGGTCAGCTGTTTAAGCTAACTTCTGACTTCTGACCATCCAAATATGGCAGCATAAATCAATAGTGATCAGACCAGGCAACATTTTCACACCCTGAATTGTAGCATCATTTTTTTTGTTTCTAGCCAACAAGAATGGTACCTGGTGTGGTCTTCTGCTCCTGTAATGTTCAAAGCAGATGGGTTAGAGAGCATTTAGAGATGCTCTTCTGCTTACCTTGGTTGTAGTGACTGGTTATTGGAGTCAATGTTACTTTCCTTTTAGCTCAGAGCAGTCTGGTCATTCTCCTCTGATTTATGGCATCAACGAGGCACATTCACCCAGAGCACAGCCACTCACTGGATATTTCCCCCTTTTCTGACCATTCTCTGTAAGATATGGTTGTGTGTGAAAATCCCAGCAGTTTGTGAAATACTCAGACCAGCCTGCCTGGCACCAACCACAGTTTATGTGTCTGTTCAAAGTCACCTGATCGAGCAGTGAGCTAAACTGGGACTGGTTCATTCAAATTTTCGATTTCTTTGTAGTTTCCGGCAAAAGTTTTTTCTATTTTTCTGTCCTTTTGAATGCTCTGGTTGATGGTTGAATAAGATCATTATAATATCACAAGGGCCTTATGCCATATCAAGACATTAAAATGTCTCCTTTGACCCTTTAAAGAACTTGGCCTGAGAATCGGCCAAACATAGAAATCCCATTTCTTCCCCCTTCTGATGCTTGGTTTGAACTTGTTCATTATAACATCAACTTGACCTTGTCTACATGCCTAAATGCATTCAGTTCCTGCCATTTAACTGGCTGGTTATATTTGTGTAATGAGCAGTTGAACAGGTGTAGCCAATGAAGTGGCTGTAGATGTAATTACAAACATGGAAGGTGAGTATTTTAATGCTGTGATGTTCTTCATTCTCAGCCGAAGGAATAAGACTCTGACGAAGAAGGAGAAGAGGACGATGGCAGAGTACAGTGATTACATCCAAGATATCGTCAAGTCTAAGAAGGTTAGATGTACATTTCGTGTCCGTATGCTCTCTCGACTAAGTTGGTTTTTTTTTTCATTTGGATTGTGCAAATCTAAAGGCCACAATAATTAAGTATTTTTTGGATTTGCTATTGATATAAAGGAAATTATTTCCAACTCTGCAGCTTCTCTTCACTCCATGGAGCTTTTTAGTGTTGATCGGCTTTTTTAAAAATGTAAAAATCACAGCTTTAAAGCTCACTAAAAACAAGAATGCTTCATAAGGTAGTAAAATTTATGTCAGTGTTGTGTTTTTAGCTAGTTTAGCTTCCCTCGCTCAGCCCAAAAAGAAAAGAAAATCAGTTCGTGGATATTATCAATTCATCAAACATCAGGATTGTGAATCTCACACAGGTAACTTTTCTCCACAGAGTAAATTGTATGAATGGTACCTCCAGCAGTGTGCAGCAGAATATGACCTCTGACCCTGGGTAAGCTGAAGACACTTTGCACCAGTGCCTGTAAGCTCGCAGGTATAAGCTCTAAATCAGCACGGATCACTGCCAACAGTTATCATCTCAGCAGCTGATTTGAAAAGTGCCTTTATAACTAATTATTGGAGAAGCTATGATTGTAGTTGTTTAATGAAAGTCAGACTGTGACTGGATTTATTTTTTTTTAGTCTATGGGTAATTATTGCAAGAAAAATATGAAATGTTTACAAATTACAAATTTTCTTCTTGAACTTGGGGCTACCTTTACCAGCAAACACGTTTTTATGATGTCCTCTATAAAGTTTGTTCTCATTGTTGTCATGTGATCAGTCTTTAAATCTCACTACACTGTCCTGAGTGCAGTGTGACCAGAATGTGTTTTAAGCAATAGCTACAATAACCAATGCTGTGATTAAAGCCTGGGCATTATAGTTGGACATTGATAAAACATTTTTATTGCATTGAATCCGTCTCTTGCCTCCAAAGAGCCAATCACTTATTTTTATATACAAATCGTTGTCATGTAATCATTGTTAGATGTTCCACAGACTTTCAGTACAGCACAGTACGGTGGCCTAGAGGTGCCACACACAACAGCAAAAAGAAACACTTGACGGGAAAGTTGGTGACAACATTTCTTGTTTGTGATCGGATAAAATTCAAGTTCCTGGGAAGGGGTTGAGGTCAATTTTTTTCTATTTCTGTACTACTCTCAGCAGTTTTCTTGGGCAATTTTTAAACTGAGATTGAGAGGATAAAAGTCAAGATGGAGAAGACCAGGAAAGGCACTGATCTTCTTTATACACTTTCAACATCTCTAATATGGCCTGTGAGTAAGAGTGTAAGTCCCTTAGATTTAATGAAATTTGAAATGTGTGTTGTTTTTTTTTACCTGAAATTATGATTTGATTATATTCACTTACAAATACTTGGCATTAGATACACTAAAATAAGGTGCTAATAATTAAAATTCATTATACAGTAAATAATTTTAAGTAGTATTTAAGTAATTTTAAATAGTCTGTATTTTCCTAATACGTAAAAAACAGACAAACTATAATTTCCCTGTCTTACACTGTAAATATTTTGTAGTGGCTTAACCCTGCTCTTTTACATCTTGTGTTATGCGTTATATTGGTGTGTCAGTGATATCTGCCTATTCAGCTGCGCTTTTATAATACAAAAATTTGACAATGATTTTTTTTTTCTTTTCTACCTAAAAGAAAAAATAACCAGCAGCAAACATCCCATTGCAGAGACCCCATGTGGTCATATAATAATAAAACAAACTCTTTCTTCATTCCATTTCTTAATTTTTACAGTTTGACAGTTTTGCAGTGAGGAGAGGGGAGAGAGCAGGGGACGCATGCAGCAAAGGGGTCGCAAGTCAGGCTTGAACCCGGGGTGCTGCTTTTAAGCCATAAGGCACATAGTCCTTATGAATGCTCTGGTTGATGGTTGAATAGTGCTGTGAAAGGGAAAAAAAAAAGTCTGACTTGACATCAAAATTATAAGAGCATGTTTGTCCTAGCCCCTGTAGACTTCGAACACATTATTCCCATTGTTCAAACCAACAGAGAATATTGTGTATTTTTGCCT
>VUQG01000992.1:37688-47957 GCA_015106755.1 Etia nguti | reverse complement strand
ATGCTAAATTGTATCTATCACTGTAGCTATGTTAATACATGTCCTTCATTCCTTGTTTATTGTGTGGGGTAAGTGATGATGGGAATTAGGGGTAACAATGAATAGTGGGATTCAATAGAATGTTGAGCGTGGGGTAGGGATTTATAAGTATGTTATACTTCTTCCTACTCCATTTCAGACTTAATGATTGTAATTTCATGTCATTTAGACTCTATTTCATTTTTATGTATTTTCTTTTTTTTTGTTTTGTCTGAGCACATACGTGTGTCTATTTACATATATATTCATATTTGTACATGTAAATGCAAGTATGTGTACTTGTATATATCGTTTTTTTTACTGTATATGTCTGAAAAAAAGATACAACAACAATAAAAGAGAAGTTTTTGTTACATTTTGTGGCCCTAGTTTTATAATGTTAAAAAGAGTTCCTCTATGGCTGGAAGAAGTTTTGAAAAAAAGTAGGACTTTTGCAGCCGCACCAACCAATGTGCACCCATCTGATGCTTTTAAGAAAATTATTTTGACACCTCACAGTTGGCTTGTGCCAACTTTGTTTCATGAACTTGTGATAAAGTAGTATAGCCACATTCTGGAGGACAGTTTGATGTGAAGTTAAAATACCTACTCTGACTGGTATTTCATTTCCAACTTGGTTGTTCTGTTGGAGCCTTTGCTCCCATATTGGTTCCTGTTCCTGTTTGGCAATGAGGTGAACTCGGGGTATACAGTCCTCTTTTGTTCTCCTCTGTATTTCTGTTCACATAAGCACGGCCAGTAGTTGGTACATGATGTGCTTCAGTCACTCCCCCTCCTCTGTCTTACCTCCTCCTCTTCTTTTCTTCTTTCACCGAGGAAGCAGATGGCGATTACTGTTGGTTATTTTCCCTTTCATAAAGGACCTACTAGATATTCTTAGCTCAGGGTCTGTGTGGGGTAAGTGTGACCTTGCTAAGAAAATGAAAGTGGAGTTACCATTGGACAAGTACAACCTGGAGCAGTGTTTTTTGTTTTTTTGTTTTTGTTACTGCAGAACAGATCTCCATAAGAGTGTCACCTCACAAGAAAGGGATGACATTTTGTGGTCCAGGTGACGGGATATGTTCATGTCTCCCATTGTTCCTTTATAAAAACAAAACAAAACAAACATTTCTCCGGTTTCTCCTTTTACTTTAACATTGTGCATTATTTTCTTCTTCTAATCTGCTGTTAGTCCTCCTCCCTCCTTCCCATCTTCTCTCTCCCTCAACCCCTCTCTCACATCCTGGGGGACCCTCATTTCAACATCATTGCCCCTCCCCTGCTCACCATTTGGTCCCTCCTGTATGCAAAGCAGGTGTCAGCCAGGACAAGGAGGACAGCGACTACCTCACAAAGAAGGCGACAGGGTCTTGGGGGCAAAAATACACACCCATACACAGACTCTTAACATGTGCATTCTCCTTCTCTGTCTCTACTTTGCTCGCTCTAGGTCTACATGCATATGCACTTCACACATATGAGCTCCTTTTCTTTCAGTTACACTTTCACACACACCAGCACACGCACATGGACGCACACATCTCCTGTGGGCTGGGCTGTGTTGGGGCTGAGGACAGGGAGAGCTGGAGCTGTCTGTCTGTCTGTCATTAGTATTCCAGCAGGAGGCTCCTGGCCCGGCCAGACATCTGAGCAGAGCAGCCGCAGCAGATAAAGAAGAAGCCATTAATCCACGGAAGATTACCAGGACTGATACTTTATCCCACCGTAATACAGCAATGCAACCAGACTCATTCCATTTACAATGCCGTCAGTGGAAGAAAGAGGGAAGGAGGAGGTAGAAAGGCTATAGGCATGCTCACCTTTTGGATGGAAAGATGGCAAGACACACAGTCAGCCAGCGTCCCTTCTCAACTCTCGTGATTTGAATTTCCTCTTTGATGGGGAAAGGGCTGGACAAATGTGCCAGTGTGCGTGTGTGTGTGTGTGGTCTCGCATTTGATTTGTAAATGTTTTGAATTCAGAATGGGTCACCCCCTCAATCGCTGTGCCGCAGATGGTCACAGTTTCAGAAATCTAAGTTGGTCCAAAGAACAGCTGGCTTTCTATCCTGCACCATGCTGTGCCTCTTTAAATCTAATATCCTTAATAAGTGTGTTTGTATGAGTCCATGTGTGTGTGTGTGTGTGTGTGTGTGTGTGTGTGTGCTCTGAAAAAAGCACCAGTGGCCAACTCAACCACACTGAGTAGCCTTACACCAAACTGGCTGTCACCTTTTTTTTTTTAAGGTGAAAGTTCACATTCACAGTTGAAGCATCAAGGCATGTGATAAGACTATCAGCACAGCCTTGAGAATATGATAGAAGAAAGGCCAGCCAGTGAAGATACAGTGAAACAGAGGAGAGAGGAACAATGCAACAGCAGATGCAGGAGATTAGATTGAAGTTAGATTTATACATGCTAACTGATAAAGCCCAGTCATGGTTGGGATTTCCGGATGATAGAACAAAACTAGGCGGAGGAAGAGAAGGGACTGTTGACTCAACAAGCAGTGCTGACAGATGAGCTGAGAAGAGGAGGAGCCAGATAAAGGAGACAAAGGGATCCTGGGCCAGCGAGGAGAAAGCAATGAAACATTCAATAGAGGCAGAAAGAAAGATGAAGGTGCAGGGGGAAAGGAGAGAAATAGTGGGAGCAGAGTGTCCACCATTGGTACAGTGCTGAGCTCATGTGTCCTGTAAAAATCCAATCCTTCAGACTTGGCAGATAGTGTTACCATGAGAACAGCAGTGGGGTTATTGTGAAGAGAGAGAGAGAAGGAGGAAGTGAAAGAGAGCGAGAGAGAGCAAGAGAGACGGGGAAAGGCCAGACTTGCTCCAGCAACCATCTGTTACTCCAGCTTACGCTGGCACCGAGACCAACCTGCCTCTGGAAAGGAATGTAGAAGTCCAACCATGAGAAAGGCTGGAGCAACAAAAAAAGCCCAGCACAACGTGGGAGTATTCTTTTATGTTTGAATTAACAAAGATAACTTTCTTCTTTTTTTTTCTTCAAGCATTTTTACAGAACATGTTAGAACATAAGTGCTTCAGTGGAAGAACAATCTGTATCTGTAGTAAAATATTTTTCCTCTGACAGTTTTATCATTTTACTGAAGATGGAGGTCTTTTTCTTTTTTTGCAATTTTGCTGTTTTTTTCAATCATTGAGCAACAGCATTGACAAAAGGAATTTGTATTATTTGGCTTCACAAAAACATGCTATGTCACGATGAAAAGTGCATAATAAGGTGCTAATAAGCAACATGTGTTTCCTGCATAAAGGGCGTATGATCTGCAGCTGCTGGATGCTTAAGCTCCAGAGCTAGTAGATATGGCCCCAATGTGGCATCAACACAACACACTCTCTGAGCGGCTTGTTTTTACTGATAAAGATTCATCACTCCACAAGACCTGTTACCACTCATGTTCAGTTCAGATCTTGTGTGGTTTGGTATATCTCTGGCTTTTCTCTCTGCTTGTTTTTTCCTTAGGAATATCTTCTTGACAGCCACCCTTCCACTGAGACCATTTCTGTTGACACTTTGGCAAACAGATGGATCAACTCAGGGCCAGATGCTTCTCTCAGGTCGTTTGTTTTAGTATTTTGGAATGAAAACAGGCTGGTAACACTGAAAGACAAGTTTTTGTTACATTTTGCTGCCCTAGTTTTATAATGTTAAAGAGAGTTCCTCTATTCCTGGAAGAAGTTTTGAGAACAGAAGCAACATCTGATGCTTCTAAGAAAATTATTTTGACACCTCTTAGTTTCATGAACTTGTGATAAAGTAGCACGGCCCCATGCTATGTCTCTATGAAAAGTGCATAATAAGCTGCTAATAAGCAACATGTGTTTGTTGCTTAAGCATGCAGCTGCTGCATTTGTAGTAGATATGGCCCCAATGTGGCATCAACACCAAAGACTCTCTTGAGTGGCTTGTGCTTACTGATAAAGATTGTAGAGAATAAAGATAGTATGACACCTTCTTCTTCTTCTTCTTCTTGAGAAATCTACCAAAGGCCTATATTATTATTGCTTGGAAAAAATGGTGATGACATCTAGATGCTAATAAAGATTGGGCCCCTATTTTTAGCTAATAAAATGCTCATACACTCAAGGTTCTTGTCTTTTGTGAATCTAAATTTGCTTCTTAAGTCTGATGCTATTAAGCCTTTCCAGGTCTCCCAGGTATTAAAATAAAGTTTAACATCCAGGCATCCATAAAAAAGAGAATTTACAATGTTTAGCAGAGTTATAAGGAACCTTAGCGTGCTAGCTTCTAACTAAAGATGATGTACCAAGTTCTGTCTTAAGTATTTCGAAAATACTAAAATATACAGCTCTGCTGCCACAGAAAACTGAACAGCAGTGATGTTTGGAGGGTTAGTAAATTTGGATAGATGACATATAATGATTTGCTATCTGGTGTCTAGCTATACAGCTATGGTTAGGCTAATATAAACACATGGGAAGGTATAGAACGAGGACAAAATTGTTCCTAAAAAAAAGTTCATGTTGCCATCTGAAAGTCTGAGAAGATCCCACCCCTTAGCAAATAAACTCATACAATGTGAGAATGTAATCAAACTATTTATCAGAGGGAAACTTGTTTTTATTAAATAAAACAAGACAGAAGTATTAGAACAGGTAAAAAAGACAATTGCCAGTCAGTGCAGTAGGAGCTTGGATGCGGAAACAGGACAAATTTCATCCCAAGACATAAAATTTTTTACATCCAAATAAACAGAAAATATTGAAAAGACTAAATATAATGTGACTGCTCAATTCTGCGTCTTTGTAAGTCTAAAGAAAAAGAGCTTCCTTTTCAAAAAAAAGATGAACTGCTAGTTATAACCAGTGTTGTGACTGCCAAATGGATCTACAGTGTCTCCTTGGCATGCCCATAAAGGAATAGAGGTCAGCGCTTCTTTTTAAGTCATTAAGCACTCAATAAATATCTGATGTGCCTTGAATTAAAAGTTACTACCTAGACAAATGTCAAGTGCTGTAACCCTTTAATTTCACCTCAAGGATGACTTACATTAATATTCTTAAAGCAGCACAAAAAACCCTTCACTTTTCTTTTAACTTCAAAGAAGATGAGTGGTAATGATAGAGCGCAGAAACTCCAGCGTGATTTCAGCTCTTCCAAGCTCCTGTATTTATAGTTGTGTATTTCCCAGTGGTATATTTCTCACTTTCTCCCACTTGTTTTCAATCATTAATCCTGACTATCTTGGGAACAGATTTTTGCTCATGAGTCACTTCATTTTGTTGCTCTCCCCAGTATCAATATAGAGCCAGACAGCTTATGCATGTAAATACCAACTTGATCTGGATAAGATCAAGTAAAAATGATGATGATTACATGCTTAAAAAAAGCGTACCCAGTAGTATCTCACAAGACAGAATGAGTTTACATGGACATCTTTCATTTTAGTGAAATATAATTTTAAATCAGCTTTATCAATCAGAATTATCTGTCAGAATTGTGTTTATTTCTTTTTATAATAATTTCTTTTTATAATGTATTAAATAAAATATGTTGTTTAATGTAATGTTTTAGCAGGGATATATCCATCTTCAGTTCAGTTTCCTATGTAGGAAAAAATAAACAACAGTTCTTGAACACAAAGAAATTGTGCTATACATATAAAATTCTGATCTGTTCGGCTAAAAGTCAAAATGCCACTGGCTGTGAAAAATGAAAAAGAAGTACACCCTTTTTTACTCTAAGGTTTTATTTATCAGGACATAACAACAAAAATCATCTTAGCTGGCTTTAAAATGATTTAAATACAACCTCCGATGAACATAATAACAAAACACAACCTAAATTTGAATTCTAATCCCCATAGGTTGGAAATCTATCCGGTGAAATACAAGCAGAGAAAAACAAAAGGATTTTTTTAAAGGTTGTTGGTCTGGACTTTGACTGGGTCATTGGAACACGTTGACTCTTTGTTATCAGCCATTCTGCTGGTTTAGCCCACGTTTGGCTGTCAGACAGATGGCCTCACATTTTAATCCAGTATGCTTTGGTATACAGAGGAGTTGATGGTCAGCTTAATCACTACAAGGTTGCCAGGTCCCCTGGCTCCAAAGCAAGTCCCAAATCATTATCCCTCCACCACTGTGTTTGACAGTTGGTATGACGTGTTTGTGCTGATTGGGCTGGTTTTGTGCAATTGGACTATCACATGTTTTCACATGTTATACATGTTAACTGAGGCCTGCAGAATCTTTAGCTCTTGGGTTTTTTTGCAGATTCTGTGAGCATTGCACGGTCTGACCTTGGTGTGAATTTGCTAGGACATCTGCTCCTGGGAAGATTGGCAATACTATACAATGATGGACTACAAATTGTTTGGAAATGGCCGTTTAACCCTTCCCAGATTGATGGGCAGCAACATTTTTTTTTGTTTTGCTTTTTTAAGATCGCTGCTCATGTCTTTCCTCTTTGGCATTGTGTTAACACACAGCTGAACTCCCTTGGACAGCAAACTGTTAAAACTTCTACTTTAACAAAGGTGGTCACGATTGTTTAATTAAGATTAATCAAGTGTATTTAATTGCCAGCAGGTAGCTGTTACATACCCTCTTAATTCCTGTGGAAACAATAAGGGTGTACTAAATTTTCACTTCTTCTACATTTTGGCTCAGTTTTTGCTAAATAAATAATGACACAGTGTAACACAATATGTTATGTGTTATTTATTTAAGACCTGGTGAGCATGGGATTGTTAAAAATTTTTTTAAATTATATCCTAAGGTCACATGAAATTATAAAAAAAAATACCACTGTAAAGATATAAAAAACAGGAATTTTATTTTTAATAAATGTTGTTGTCAACTGGCGTAGAAGTTCAATAAAAATAAAGCCACGATAGAATCTGATAATTTTGATACTGTGGAATATTTAAGCGATCCCTTTCCCACCTGCTAGATTCTTTTGAGAGGGAACACAGAATTCCTTCCATTTCTATGTGGGTGCATTAATTTTCTGGTCCATATTGCAAAAATGTAAAAAAAAAAGAAAAAAAGCTGCTGATCATATGATTAGTCCACAATATGGAATAATATTAATACATATTTCAAACAATCAGATATAAAGAAAATTCAGTTTTGTGTGGTTAAATTGATTCAAACTGATGTAATTATATTGGACATTTTCACAGCTGTTATGTTAATTACGATTGTAAGTTAACGACCCTGTATTATATATACTAGGAATAACCGCTCATCTCTGTTAGTTGCTTGCTCTTTTTACATTTACAACAATGGAACTCATTAATTTAATCCCAATTTGCAAATCACCGCACGATCTTCTACAAAGGACGAAGACATGGTCACCATCAATCTTTATTATTATAGCAATATTTTATTTCAGACAATACAGTCTCCTTTTCAGTGATCTAGTTTTTGAGGTCTCCAAGGAAGAACTTCAATTCCCCATCCATCTGTGACCTCCACAATTAACTCAGCGACCAATCATATTAGAGAGTGATGGAAGTGGATGTGAGCCATTCAGAACTCTTGAGACTGTGGGCCTTTAATACTTTATCATCACTGTCATTATCATACATAGACTTCAATACTCGGTGTTACTGGGTAGAACTGACGCTTAAAGTATTAGAGGGAAAAAAAGGGTTTCTTCACATCACTTCTTCATTTGAATTATTATTATTATTGTTATATAGATGCTATCATCAGCAGTCATGTGGATCCTGCATTGTAGTACTGTATTAATTATCCACCATGAGACGTGAAAGAAAAGTCAAATATTTCCTTCATTTTCCCTTTATATTATGATGGCAATGAAACTGTGTTGGTGTGGAAGGATTGATATTTTTTATCTGCTCTTATGAGCCTCATACTGGTTTTGATCATCTCTTGATTTATGTCACTCGTGACACTATTTTTAATGAAATAACTGTGACAAATATGAGATAATATATAAATCACGGCTGGGGTTTTTATTCAGAAAAACGAAAGTATTACACATAACCTGAGGTGCACTGTCCCATGATTTATGCTACAATTCCACACACTGAGACAGATCCTTATGAGGACACACGCAACGTCTTCCTTCTGAGTGTTTAACAGAAAGCCCACAGCCCAAGGAGCACTTCAAAACGACTGCCAAAAGAATCCTACTTCAGAAAAAAGGTACGGGTAGAAATGGAGACTATTTTTGCTACCTGTTGAAGATCAGGCTCTGGCTGCTTGGCTGGGGTCACATAGCTTAGGGAAATTAGAAAAAAGAGGCTGACAAACAAAGAGGCCGACTGACATCCTGCTAGAAGGTTTCAAAACTCCTCTTATTTTGCTATCCTCTGTGGCCCCCTTGAACACTGACAGCACAGCGGATGCTGCATCCTGTTGACAGTTTGTTCAGGACCGGTTAATCCTGCAATTTCAGCCAACTACACTGCTCAAAAAATAAAATAAAATAAGACTAAAATAAAATAAAGTCAAATAAAATGAAATAAAATAAAATATTTGATTAAATTAAGTTAAGTTAAGTTAAGTTAAGTTAAGTTAAGTTAAGTTAAGTTAAGTTAAGTTAAGTTAAGTTAAATGAAATAAAATAAAATTAAAAAAAAACACTTTTAAAATTTTTTTTATCAGAGTACAGTGTCTGGTCAGTTAAGTAGCAGAAGGCATTGTTAATCAGTTTTAGGTGCTTTGTTAACAGGTGCACTAGAAGGGCAACAATATGAAGACCCCCCCAAATTAGGAATGGTTTTACATGTGAAGGCCGCTGCCATTTTTTCCCTGCTCACCTTTTTTGAATGCTTTTTGCTAGTTTTGTGTTTGGCTAGGGTCACTGTAACTATGGATACTGAGGCGATACCTGGATTCTAAAGAGGTTGCAGAGGTAGTCCGACTGCTCTAGGGTGCCACATCAATATACGTCATTGCCAGATTGCTTTTCCTTTGTGGAAGAAGGAACAGGATGAACACTGACAGAGCCCTACAGTAAGACCTCCTGCAGACCACTGGTGTGAATGCCTCTGACCTGAGGGCCTGACGTCCTCTAGTGGGTCTGTGCTCATTGCCTGACACCATGGAGCCCATGGCATACCAGATTTGTCAGGTCCACCACTGGCACCCTGTGCCTTTCACAGATGAAAGTAGGTTCACCCTGAGCACATGTGACAGATGTGAAAAGGTCTGGAAAAGTTGTGGAGAAGGTTATGCTGTCTGTAATATCATTCAGCATGACTGGTTTGGTGGTAGGTCAGGGATTATATAGTGATATGGGGAGGCATATCCATGGAGGGATGTACAGACTTCTACAGGCTAGGCTGTGGCACCATTAACTTTTGGGATTAAATCCTTGGACCCACTGTCAGACACTCTGTTCGTGCAGGGGGTCCAGGGTTGTTCCTGGTGGACAATAATCCAACTATGTATGGCCTCATGTGGCGAGAGTGTGGAGGCAGTTCCTGCATTGACTGGCCTCCACGCTCACCTGACCTGAACCCATTAGAACATCTCTCGCAGTAATGCCTTGGTCCAGATCTGGGAGGAGGTCCGTTGGGACCATCCAGTTCATTTTTTCACTTTGATTTTCTGGGTCTCTTTGAATTCAGCCTTCCGTAGGTTGATAATCTTCATTTCCATCAAACTGTGTGGCATCCTTTCGTTCCTAACATATTACCCAGTTCATATCAGCATGATTGCAGCATGCAATCATGCTGATATGCAGCATGATTTTTTTTTTCCTATTGAGATTTAGGAGATTTGATGCATCCCGTGGAATTTGTTTTTAATGAGATGGATCTATTTATTTATTTCTATTTGCCTGTCTGTTTCAGCATTTTGACATGTCTTCTTGTCATTTATAACTTTGCACATGGCCACAGGACAGTTCAGCTGTACTAATCCACCTTTTATTTTGAACATAGTTCTGCCTACTAGTGAAAAAGCACTTCTTTGGCTCTTGACCTCGTGTCTTTGAAACATTTCCTGCATTATCGTGGGACCAGAGCAAATGTTATATCTCCTCCCTACCTCGTTTAACATCATCTGCCAGTGGCTCCTTATTTAGTGGGCTGTGAAGTGGATTGTGGCATATCTCCACCTCCCACAGAAGGTCATTGATTTCTTCTTGGGAAATACTTCTTGAGTGAGTGTATATGTGTGTATCTGTGTGGGGGTGGGGGTACACAGTTTCATCAGGAAATTGCCAGGATGCAGCAGTGCGCAGTGCTGTTTTTTTTTTTTTTTTCTTTTCACAGGTGGA
>VUQG01000992.1:18742-34604 GCA_015106755.1 Etia nguti | reverse complement strand
GGCAAGTTCATCTGCTGACTCTACATGCAGCCTTTGAGGATGGTAGCAGTAAGTGATGGCTCCTGAATGCAGCAGCTCTGGATGGTTCAGCGATAATGAAGGAAGCTAAATCCAAAATTGAGGTTGTTTGGTTTTTTTTCATAGTTTTTGGTATTTGCACCCTTTTTTTCCCCCAGTTTTATGAGCAAAGGTGAATGTTTTTCTACTTACCACTGTGTAGACATACTCATGATTTATAGAAAAAAAAAAATCAAATTAATAATTACTAAAATAAAATATTTCAATCTTGGGAAATTAGCTAATTCCAACTCTAATGATGAGGATCAGGCACCAGTAGCCTTGAGGAAATTTAGCAAAATTAATTTCTGATCTCCTGCTTGAAATTTAAATGGATCAGATGCTCATCCGTCATCCAGACGAACACACTTTTCACCTTGCTATTCTGAGGTCGTACTGGGTCCTTATTTGGCACGTAAGTGGGATGTAAGTCATTGCATAAATATTCAATATGAGCATGATTTACAGGAATATTAGAATTTCAACTTCAATTATTTTTTTAAGCGCCAATTCACAGCAACAGTTGCCTCAAGGTGCTTTGGGTAAAGTGAAAACCATATTTGACGAAAAAAACCCAACAAAGAGACAATCCACAAATGATCAAGCCCTTGACGAAGAGAGAAGGGAAGAACTCTGAAGACCTCCAGCTGAACCGGGCTCAGGCAGTGACCAGTTAGAGGGTGATGGGAAAGAGAAACGAAAAAAAGGACAGGAAAGAGAGACCAGGACAAAACACAAACTATGGAAGAAAGAAGACAAAATGGCACAAAAAAGAAACACACATGGGGGATGAAAAGACAGAAGTGTAGAAGAAATGCTCAGTCAGCTGAGCCTATAGAAGAATAACTAAGGAATGTTTCAGTTGATGTAAGCCTAAATATAAGCTTTATCAAAAAGGAAAGTTTTAAGTCTAATTTAAAAAATAGAAATGTCTCCTGAATCCAAACTAGGAGCTGGTTGTAGGGGAGAGAGACCTGATAGCTAAAAGCTCTGCTTCCCATTCTACTTTAACTAACTTGAGGAACCACAAACAAGCATACAATCTGAGAGCAATTCTATTTGGATAATAAGGCACTATGAGGTCTTTGAGATGTGACAGAGCCTGATTAAGGCCTCAAGACTTCCTATCTGAAGCAAAGGATTTCAATTCAATTTTAAAATTAAAGGAGCAAATGAACCGAAGCTAAAATGGGAGAAGTATGATCTTTCTTTTTAGTCCCTATTACTACTCTCTTTATACTGGACTGGCATGCACAGAGCCTGAAACCTTAATCTCCTTCAACACTTTTACGATGAATGGGAACAATCCAGGCTTTAAAAATCAAAATTATCATCTGACATCAACTCACTAATGAAACTCTGACTGTAGGTTGATTGCGAGTCATCACATCTGACTAGAGGCAACAGTAGTCCTTGAAAGTTTGTCAATCCTTTGGTAGTTTTTACATTTCTACATATATATGAGACTGGATCAGATTGGTTACTGTGTAGCTAAGCTTAATTAACTAAGCTAAACTTAGTTATTTACTTATTAAATCATTATGAGTAGCATTTTGGTTAAATTAGTGTGTTTTTAGTGTTTTTTATAAATTTCATTTGATATACATGGATCAGTGAACATCTGACCAACACAGTGTGCTTGTGAAAGTGTGTCGTTGCATGGAAAAAGCACATCTTTAAAGTGCTGGAAATGCTTATGGGTCTGAAAAGATGAATCCACATCCAAAAATCCAAGAGCAACACTGGTGTACGCGGCAGGTGTTTCAGTTCAGGTTGTTTGCTAAATTGTAAAAGATCTACCAGCTGATATTAAATTAATCTGTTTCTATCACTGAGTATATATTTAAATATTAGTTCTTATTACTGTAGTTAGCCTAAAAGTAAACATTTGTATTGCTTTAGGAATAATATTAACAAAACATTTTTATTTACTGTAGATAAACTGTAAAATCTACTTTTTACAAATCAAATAACAGAAAAGTTCATTTTGTTTTTGAATCTAGACTCAGTGTTAATAAATAAAAACAAGTCTATTTTTGAAACTGCAGTTTGTTTAAGCTCACATGAACAAGCTAGAAGACTGTCAGAATAATATTTTGTTGACAGATTAGAACAAAATATAATTATTTGGTCAGCACAAGAAGCTTTAAAAAACCTGGTGGTGAAACATGGCGGTGGTAGTATCATGGTTTTGGTCTATCTGGATTATTGGGGAGAGGACTACTTGCAATAATTCACTGATTAAACAATAATTTCTGAATTTTAGTTGTAGTTTCTAAAGGTCAATGTCAAGACATCTGTCCATTACCTGAATCCCAAGAGACACTGTATCGCAGTAAAACAGAAAGATATTTGTGATAGGGTGGTTAGCACAGCGAGAAGGCCCTGGGTTCGATTCCACCGTCTGGACCGGGCCTTTCTGTGTGCAGTTTGCATGTCTCCCTGTGTTTGTGTGGCAGCTGAGATACGCTCCAGCCTGCAGATGACCCTGAACTGGAGAAACAGAAAAAAAATGGACCAATATTTGTATTTTTTTTTTAATATATTTTTTTCTTAATTGTTAATTAGGTTGTCTCGAGCTAAAATCTGATCATACTCTGAGCAGAGATACAAAAATTAGTGAAAGCTTCACGAACTCTCCCTTAACATTGTATTTCAGTATCATCTTAATGGTCATGGAACTGAAATGAGATCTCAAATGTTTTTCGGCAATGTAGTGTAGTTTTGGGTGTTCTTGCATATTATCTGTCGATATCTGAAACATCAGCCTGACGTCAATAATTTACAGCACAATATAGAAGTCTTTCAGCATGTTCAAGAATCACATCGTCCTCAGAAGAACCTGCCTGCTGTTATGTGCTTCATATGAGCTCTTTCTTTTCTCCTGAGAGAGAGAGAGTGAGAGGACAACATCACCCAGAGGGCTGGGGAGGGGAGTAAACCAAAAAAAAGGGGAAAGGAAAGCAGAAGAAAGGAGACATTGGAACACAGCATATTAGGGAATATGAGGAGAGCAAAAGAGAGCCGAGTCGAGCTTAGGAGAGGCATCAAGTGACCTCCTCCCTCTCCATTGTTAAGGAACATAAGAGTGAGGCTGGCTAGAGGCCACCAAAGGGGTAGAATAAATCAGAAGGCAGAAAGAGAAAAGGAAAAACTGAGTGAGGCAGAAGTACAGAGAGCCAGTGCTTTTCATGTAGTAACAGCAAACATCAGCAAATACTGGCTGAGCTAATGCTTTTTACAAAGCCATTCAGGATGAGCTCTGTAATTGCAGCATAGGCCGAGCTGATTGTAAACTAGCATGCGTGTCTTCAAAGGGAAGAGATTTGCTGAGCGAGGAAATGGACAGCGATGAAGAATGAGGATTAGATTTTTGAGAGCAGGAAGAGGAAGTACCTCATGACACTGGAGGAAATGCCTGGAGAGGACGGGAAACAGGTGGCAGCACCATGTGATGGAGGATGATCAACACGTGGAGATCGGGCTCTAAGGAATTATGCTTCCAGTATCAACATGACTTAGATTACTATAGTATTATCTTCTCAATCCAGCAGTCTGGGCATTTCCACCTGACTCTTCATTTACTGAACCCTGAGGAAGATGAATGGCCTCAATTGATTTTCAGTTTTCTTGTTAAGATTCAGCCCTTGTTTCTCCCCTCCATACTGTATAAAAATGCAGTATTGGACAACTTTGGATCTCACGAATCTATCCTTGCAGGGTATGTTTTTTTGCATGTAGCACAGCAGAAGTGAAGACTTTTTCTTGCATTCACAGACCTGCAAATAATAACGTATCAACTGTAATCCTGGCTATCCTCCAATGTTAATTATATGACACCCTAGGGAGAGAGTATTTATTTGATCTTACTGTAAATAATGATATTAAGCAAAGGAAGTTGACTTCTTTTAATGCTTTTACCATGCATTCTAAATCTTAGTGTTTGTGAATGTGTGCAGTTGTGTGACCCCATCTGTACCTATATCTATGGCAATGAGCTATTCCGCATTTTAATGTAGTCTTCATACTGCAGAAAGCTTTTGTAAAATTGTTCTATATTGATCTATATTCTTATTAGATGACAGGCCTCCCAAACCCTAACCAAAATCTGTTGCCAAGTGAAAAGAAATTTAAAAAACAAGTAAGTATCACAGCGCACGAGTGAAAGTCCAACATTATCCCTGAACAGTCCTGTTCCATTTTTTTTGTAAATCAGGGACTGAAAACATCCTCAAATCCTCCACCACAATCTGGTTCTAATCTGCCTCCTCCTACACCAAGGACAAGCTCCTACATGATGTGTGCACTGATGAGTGGGTGAATGGCTGTCAGCTGCCCTCCACGAAGGAGCTGCATGATGCCAGGGTGACAAAAAAGGGCAGGAGACATCACCACAGAGCCTGCACACCCAGGCAACCATCTGCTCTGAAACTCTTCCTGTGAGAGACAGAGCCTCCTCTTCACAGCCACCCCCCACCCCACCCCACCCCTCAGTAACTGTCTGCAAACCCACTTGTGTAACTGTTAACACTCTACTTACTGCAAACTGAAGCCTGTTTTCCAAATGCTACAGTGAAAAGCTTCGGCATTGCGTTCAAAGTTTTGGTTTATTTGGATTTTGTCCTATTCAGTTGGACTTTTTCTTCACATTGGAGATTCCAGAAATCCATGGCTGCAACACGGCTTTACTAACTGTGCCGAAAAAGCGAGGGGTTTTTGTGTATCGCCCACCACCACCATCAAGCACGCTTCATCAAATCAAAAGTCTAAATGTTCTTTAGTTAGTTGCTTTTTAAAACTTTATTTATTAGATTAACTGAGGAAATCCAGCTTAGATGCCAGTCCATCTGCTGCTGCTTATAAACCTAAATATGATAAACTTATCTAGTCAACATGGCTATCTTCCTTTTTGCTCTAACAGCACTTCAGTTTATACTCTGAAATGTGTCCTAAAATTCTAAGGCCCTGACTATAGTGTCTTCATTTGTAGATACAATCCAGATTGCTTTTTTTAATAATCTGCACAACTTTTGCACCACTCCTGCTGAGCAGATGTGTACCACAGAAACCTGAAACTACAGAGATACATGTGAAGACAGAGAGAAAAACAAATAGAAATATCTCTCCAAGTGCCAACACATTTATGGCCACGCTGACAAAGTCCCTCATTACTTTCAGTCATCTTTTTGAAGCGCTCTTCAGTTTCTCCGGATGTAATCCTTTGCGTCTGTGGCATGCATATTATTTTGTCCACCGCGGCACAGAGCTCCTTGTGTTTTTGTCATCACACCAGAGGGAGCCCCTGTCACTGCTGGGCTCTCTTTTGTGCCCCTAAAGCTTCTAACTCTTTAGAATAGAATAGAATAGAATAGAATAGAATAGAATAGAATAGAATAGAATAGAATTCAACTTTATTGTCATTGCACATGTCACAAGTACAAGGCAACGAAATGCCTCCCTTATGACAAATTAACGCCAGGTGATGATGACAGATATCACCGTACCAAGGTAACCGCCATTATGGGGCAGTGATTGAGGGCCGGTCAACCGGAGCGGCTGTTTGTACTGTCACCCTTGTGTAAAGTTCTGACGGGACGCCGCCGTGATAACAAGGGTCATTAGCTAGGAGAAGGTCAGTGGTGTTAAGCTGATACACTTAAGTGTGATGAAGACTAATACCCAGCAAAAAAGAGGTGAAATGTCTTAGTTCCCATGTGAAGTAGTTTTAGTAATAGCAATAACACACACAAAAAACACACAAAGGTAATTCTTTGTTTAAACCTTATCTGTTTGGCGTTCAGGCCCTAAACACCATAATGGCACCTATGAGTCTTAATAATGTAATTTCCAGCACTGAATAACTGATAAGTAGCAGAATGTATGTGTTTATTTATATAAAACTCCAGAGACAGCTGTTCATTCAACAGGTTTTTGCACTTGTTTTCTAAAGTGTATAACAGTACTGGAAACAAGGAAACAGCCTGACTGGAGCTATCTTCTAAGATAAAAATGTAAACAAAACAGCACCTGTTTGATAGCTTCCTTGATAGTGGCTCATATAGTGTTTTACCTGACAGTGTTTTTAAATCAACAGGTGTTCACATATATTATATTGTGCAGATGTTGCATTGGTGCTAGATAGCAAAGAGCACTATAAAACTGCTGCTACATAGTAACAAAAACTGCTTAACCAACTGCTTAACATGCAGGGTTACCATGTTGTTCTTACAAAATCATTACCAGTGATCCTGAAGACAAAAAGTCCCCATTCCCAGAGTCACAGTGCTGTGACATCAAAACAACAACATGGTTCAGTTGCGCTAATGGTCCCGGAGCAACAGTATCACGATGTTGTAAGATCTACGTCACCACTGTGATATTAGATATACCGTCTTTTTCACTTATATGCACCATAGTTGAAGTTGCCCTCCTAAGAACTGCCCCAGGAAAGAAAGACCACATCAGTGCTTTCCAGAGTTTAAATTGGAGATGTGATCATTAACTTCTCTGATGAGACAGCACAAACCTGGCCTTCATGGTCGAATTGGTTCGAGGAAACAGCTAGTGTTTAAACATTAAATGCTATGAATCCGGTCCAGTTCAACTTTATGCAGGATTGGCACGGTTAGAGTACTGCAGCTGACAGACGGTGCAAAGGAATGGATACTGGTTCTTTACTAGTTGCTTCAGATGACCACTTTGTGCACTGGTGGGAAAACAGAACACAATTTGAACTACAAAAACTTCCTCAATGGTCTTTCAACTGCTGAAGGAAGTCCTCTCTCGCTGATTATTATATATTAAGAGGAAAAACCTACATGGCCTGGTGTGAAAAGCAATTGCCCCCACTTGTTAGATCGTAAACTAACTGAGATTAACCACATTTTTTTGTCTGGCTGAAACCCTGCTTTTTCTCACTCTGTTGTCTTTGTGAAAACTATGACACACGACAAACGCACAGCTCCGAACGGATGGTATCTACATGTGTTTGTCCCGCCATGAAGTGTGTAGGAGGAGCTGTGAGTGTCTAGGGGCTTTGCTAGTAGCACTGTTGGCAGTTTATTTTAAATCCGAGACAAAGCTTAAACAGCATGGCTGCCATAATATTCTGCAGCGACACACATTCTCACCTGCATATTGTCACCATTTGTCTTTGCACAGGACAATGGCCCAGAACAGACCCTCAGGCTCTGAAAGGCCTATTTCACCAAGAAAGAGACTGATGGTTTGCTGCATCAAATTACAGGAGTCTCCACAGTCACCTGACCTAAGCCTAGTTGAGAAGGGCTCGGATGAGCTGTGTGGAAAGAAAAAGCAGCCATCTATGAAACAGGTGTCAATCACATAGCAGCTCCTCAGTGCATTTATATAGATAGGGAAGTTAAGATTGAACATTAGAGAGGTGACTTAGCTGACTGAACGTGGCATGGTTTTTGGTGCCAGATGGGCTTGTCTACTGGGATTTTCCCCGACAACCGCAAGGAAGTTCTCTGGATGAAAATGTTTAGTTGATGCCAGATGTTAATGGAGAATTGCCAGAATGCTTCCAGCTGCTAGTAAAGCCATAGTAACTCAAATAACCACTAACTGCAACACCACAGCCCACCTGAGTATTGTTGCTGACCATGTCAATCCCTTTATGATAACAGTGCACCCATTCTCTGATGGCTGCTTCCAGCAGGATGACATAATAACTGGTTTCTCTAACAAGAGTTCACTGTACTCAAATGACCTCTAAAGTCACCAGATCTCAATCCAATAGGGCACCTTTAGGATGTGGCGGAACATGATAGTTGCATCATGCACTAGAAATAATGAATTTTTGAGGCAGTAGTGCCATAAACCTGCATTATTTCAAATGGTCATCAGAGGGTGAATCTGTTCACCCTCTGAACAGAGCACTGGAGGCAACTGTTGTGTGATTTGGTGAGATATAAATAGCACTATATATATGTGAAACTGAACTGAATTGATATATATGAAAAGTCAGATTGTGTAGAAGTCCACTGGAAAATAACCCTCTCCCCTCTCGTGGCTCTATGATCTCACTAAATGCTTGCCTGATGGGTTTAGGGTCTAAGTCACCTGATTTAAGTGTTTAGGAATACAATAACAGTTTATATTATATTATGACAATTACAGTGAAAAAGGAGCACAAAGAATGATGGGCTTTAGTGTAAGTCACAAGTGCAGTGTCCCTCAAACTCACCTCTCATTGCTATTTTTAAAACCTGCATGCCTGCTTCCATCTTTTATATACAGTCTATAGCTGAAACTTCATTTGCATGTGGATGACTAAAGCAGAAACCTGTGGTTAAAAAAAGAAACCTGCATACGTATAGCCCTCCTAAAAATTCTTCTATGTGCAGCGTTATATTGTCTGTTTTCCCTGGTTTTGATAGTAGCATAAAGGAGTTGTTATCTGTTTACAAGTTTGTTATATGCGTTTAAATAAGGTTCATAAGTTTGAATGAATTTGTTGGAGTTTTTAGACTTCTAGAAGAAATTCTGACCTTGTAACACTTTCAGGAAATGCAAATGTGACTGCATGTTGTTTCAGGTGATCTACTAGTGAGGAAATGTGGTCAATGTGTGAAAAAGACAGCAGTCGCACTAGAGGGTGTTAATTCGTCTGAACCTGTAAACAGTGTATGAGAAACAGAAAGTATGTCACATGTGAGTTAAGTTTTTCAGCTGCTCAGACATCAGAGAGCCTGGAGGAGCAGGGAGCATGCGAGAAGCGATTATAGAGTAATTTTGAGCAAAAACAAAAAGCCAAAAAAAAAGAAAGTAAATCAGCATCAAAGGTTACATTTATTTATTTGGTTTTAACCATCATCCAAGGTGGAAGAATTTGTGACTCCTTAGATCTGAGACTGTTTGTCAGACACTTTATTTCTAGGTTTGTGGTATTGTCGCTACTTGTTGCAGCAAGGTGTGCCAGAAGATGTTATTCTTTCAGAACAGGTTAGACTGCTCATGTCAGTGATATTAAACATTAGTGATGTATAATGTTCTCTAATGCAATTAAGTTTGCTGTCTCAACACGAGATCACTGTCAGGTTAGCCTAGTATCCACTATCACACAGGCCATAGAAGGGAAGCCTCTGCTTAGCTAGAAGTTGGTTATAGTTAGTACATTAGCTTGCTAACATTAGGTATCAGCAGAGAGTGTAACCTCGCAGTGAGGACAGGAAGGTTACGCCGGGGCTAAAACTAAACTCGCAGCTGAACTTGGGACTTTATGTTGTTGTACATCAGAAAACATGAAAGTCAAGAAGCTTCTGTTAAATTCATCATACGGTTGCAGTACATAATTTCCTGTTTGTAACTCTCACACACACATTTAGTTGACTTCTGTACAGCCTCAGTTTAGTTGTTCTAATTTCTGTTTCCTTTAGATCACCGCAGCTCAAATGACATGAGTTTGACTGCATGACCTGTGCATGTGCAAAATGAAAGTTCTGTGTGTGTGTGTGTGTGTGCCTTAAATGCAAAATTATGTCAAGGAAAGCCACAGCTGAAATCACAAAATCAAAACAGGGTTTCAAAAACCAGCATAATGATGAGGACGTTACCCAGTGGGGCATTCTATATACTGTCTAGGCTTATCTTTATATTGTCTTGTCCACATCGTGGTTTGTTTGTTTTTTTTTTGTTTTTTTAAGTCCACCAGTGACTCCTCATGCTTGGTATTTTGCCATGACCTCTCTCAGAGTACTCTGTATGTAACTCTTAAGGGAAAAGGAGATAAAATGTTTGCTCAGGGTAAAACCAGTGTTTAAAACCCAATAAACAAAAGGGGTTATCTAAACATTAGTCACAGTGACTGCACACAGCATCACTAATCCAAGGTCAGAAATGGGTCTAACAGTAAATTTGTTGTCTGCTGTTAGTCAATAAATACATTTAAGTAAATTGTAGACTAGCTGCATACTAAAGCATAATGACCCATTTTGTATTTAAATGTGTGAGATGTGGATGTAACAGCTGGGCTCCTTAAATTAATATGCATGCAATTTATTGTTGAGTAATCTGTAATATAATGATTACTGCTTAAATTAGTAGTAGATTACATTTGCTATTAAAATTCCACAGCTAGAGTCATTGCAAAAAAAAAAAAAAAGCCTACCCTCTTTAATTTCTGAGGATTTATGTATCAGGACATGATGAAAAGTAATTTGGTCTTTAATAGGTAAATACAAACTCAAATCAACTACATTATATTACATCAGGTAAACTAAAAGTAAGCTAAATGTAGAAGCAATGTGTGGAAACTAAGTACACCCTTATTGCTTTCACATGATAGCCAGCCGCCAGGCTTTCCAGGATTGAATGTTAGACAGCAAATTCACCCCAGGTTCAGACTGTACAACGGTCAGAGAAACTTCAAAAAAGTTCATGATAGTACAATCAGACAAAGACTGAAAAGTATAGCTTGTTTGGTAGAGTTGTCAGAAGAAAGCCTCTTTCTCTTTAAAAAGAACATGGCAGCATGGCTTAGCTTTGGCAAGTTGCATCTGAAGAAACCACAACACTTCTGGAACAATGTCTTTTGGACACACGAGACCAAAGTGGAGATGTTTGGCTATAATGCACAGCGGCGTGTTTGGTATAAACCCAACACAGCATATTAGCACAAACACCTCGTGGTGGTGGAGGGGTGATATATGGACTTGTTTTGCAGCCGGAGGACCGGGGGAACTTGCAGTCATTGAGTCGAACACGAATCTTTATTATTAAGTATTCTAGAGTGAAATGTGAGGCCATCTGTCAGAGAGCTAAGACTTGGCCAAGCCAGCATATCTACAACAGAATATCACACTCAACTCAAAGAACTGAGGTGTTACAGCTGTGCGTGAATCAGTTTATTGATCCACCAAAGCTCAATAAACTGAAGCAATGTTTTTTTAAGAAAAGTGAACCAAAATTGCTCCACGACGCTGGGAGAAAGTGATAAAATCGTACAGAAAAGGTGGTTCTAAAAGCTGTTGGATCATGAGGTGCACTTGTTCGCTAAACACAATGTAATACATCATGACTTGTCGCTCATCAGAGGTTTTAAGACCCACATTTTGACAAACCTCATTTCTTTTTATCGTTACTGTATTTCTGTGATGGCGATTAAAAATCATTTGAATGAATAAAAGGGTGATGAAAAAACTAAAGCTAAAAAAATCTCAGACACGGGGTTCAGACTCATCTACTGCAACAAGAAGCAACTGTTTTATTTTCGTCTTGAAGCTCAGTATTCAGCTCACAGCCCGCGCTGCCTCCATCTCGCCATCTCTTTACAATACTTCTCCTGTCTGTCATTTCCTCTCTTTTACCTTTGCTCCATGTCTTTCAATTATATTTATTCATGCATGTCTTGGTTGATATACAGTATGAATAATCTTATTAGATGCTGTTGTTGAGACTCATTTCTTCATGGAGCTCCAAATTTATATTCATGACCACAGATGCACATTTGAAGGTGTGTAATGATGGAGGAGTCATGTCCTACCACGGAAAGGCTACAGAGGGAATAATATTTGTTGTGTTTGCATCAGCTGGAATGAGACTGTGTTGCACGCACAGGATGACACCTTGAATCAGATGGAGGAGAAAAAAAAAGACAACTATATTGGATCTGTGTGACTCAGTGGTTTATGATCATCTAGCCTCTCATGTGACGCAAGTCTAACGTAGGACAGTTCTTTGCTGTTCAGTAATAAATAGTAGATAAATAAGGTGAGGAAGAAGTTTGTTTTAGGATCTTAAGTGATCAGTGCTCTTGTGTAAACGTCATGTTATGTGCAGGTTTAACTGGGGCTGCTTGTTAGTGTTTGATAACAATACCAGCAAACAGAAAAGAAGAGAGACAACGAGAAGGGAGGAGATGTGAGAAGAGGAAGTAAATAAGACTTCAAGTGTGGCGTTATGATTGTCCTGTTTATGACAGCCGGCCAGTAAATCAGGGAGTGCAAGTGATTCTCTGCTCGAATGACTCTGATCTTGCATCTGAAATATTACATCTTTTGCCCATTTGCTCTGACTGGTTACATGAAAAAATAAAATAAAATCTAGCTAGCTCCCCTTCAGTAATTTCACTCAAGAAAAGGTCATTTCAGTGGAACATTATGTCCTCAGGGTTAAAAAGAAAACCTTGCCTGGTCATTGAGTTCAGGTGTTCCAATCACTTCCATGGCCACAGGTGTTATAATATCACTGTTTATGGTATTATAATGAAGTGGAAGTGATTGGAAATGACAGCAATTCAGTGGTAGGCCATGTAAAATCACCAAGTGGGATCAGTCAATCGCTGCAGACCTCCAAACTTCATGTGACCTTCAGATTAACTCAAGAACAGTATGTAGTGAACTTCACGGAATGGCCGAGCAGCTGCTTTCATGCTCCCAACTTTGTGGGATGATGAAATATTTACCAAGGTCACTTTTTATGCTTTCTGTTCCAACATGACTGCGCACCAGTGCACAAAGCAAACTCCATGCAGAAATGGATGAAGAATTTTGTGGTGAAGAACTTGACTGGGCTGCACAGAGTCTTGACCTCAACCAATTAGAACACCTTTGGGATGAACTAGAGCAGAGACTGTAAACCAGGACTTCTCGTCCAAAATAGGGGTCGAAACCTCACAAATGCACGTCTAGAAGAATGGTCAGTAATTTCCATAAACACACTCCTAAACCTTGTGTAAAGCCTTCGCAGAACAGTTGAAGCTGTTATAGGTGCAAAGGATGAGCTGACGTCATATTAAACCGTAGAAGAATGGGATGTCACTCATCTTCACATGCCTGTGATGGTAGATGAGCAAATACTTCTGGCAATACAGTGTGTTTAGATATATAATTATGTGAATATAACTGCCATCCACTTGCTTCAAGAAAAAACCATAAACCTCAACTTTTCTGTCTATCTGATTTTGAATGACACAAATTTAAAACAGTAAAAAAACAAAACAACTGTGGATCCTGCTCTTCTTATAATGCAGCTTGTGTTGCATTAGGGCCTCAGCGTGCTCCTCTGTGGGTGAGTATGCTACTGTCGACAAAAATTTCTGCAAAAATACACCATTACTCTTCACTGTAGACGAACCTACAGCAGACACAAGGGGAACGCTGCTATAGAAGTCTTTAGAAATGAGATGTATCACCATTTCTTACTTTTACAGTGGCTGTATGCTGCTGTCAAGGATGTACTCTTGTCTTTATAAGGATGATGAGTGCCAGTGATTAAGAAAGCCACAATAAGATTAGTAAAGAAAACAAGGAGCCAAAACTAAGCATTCTACACATCCTTTCCTGGCTACATGATTGCCAATTTATCCTGATTTGTGTTGTGGTAACAATGCTTTTCTGATCCAGACAAATAGTATTTTTCAAGCAGCAGAGAGCACACTGCATCATTGTGGATTCAGCTGCAGCAGAGGCAGCGACAGTCTTTGTCAACAATCGTAGCGTCCATCATGGGCAGCTCGGAGCCAAACTGCACCCACATGCAGCAATGCTAAATATCTGCTTGAATTCCTCAGATGTCTCTTGTTGCTCTATCCAAGAAGCAGAGCGAGAAGATGCGAGCCAAATCAGTCTTGCAGCAACATCTGGAACAATGCGAGTTTCCACTGGTCCATATTTGCTCCTTCGCTGAAATCCCAAGATTCCCCAGTGAATTTCCTCAAATGAGTTTCCTTCATTTTTTTCAATTCCTGTGAGAGTGAAAGAGGTTAAACTGAGATCCATTTAAGTGAAGAAATCCTTCTCCGGGCTCAGGGACACAAGTTTTGGTTTATCATCTCACATCTGGAATATTTCAGCTTCTGAGTCACCAGGGCCAACATTTCCATGTGGAAAAAAAAATTCACAAAATGCAAATGTCATCAAACTTAAAAAGACAAAAAGTATTTCTAACTAAGAAATTGGAAGAATGTTGAAACAGATCAACAGATATGCACCAGATAACTGATATGCATTAAATAAATGTAGGTTAACTCTTTATCTCTTTAAAGCCCACTAAGAGCAACCCTTCAGTCTAAGTTTTTTTCTGAACTAAGCAGTTTCTGTCATATTTCAGCCTGTCTTGAAGAACAAAATGAATGGGTGTGCATCAGAAGTTAGTGATCTCTGCCTGTGCAGCCACCCTTGGGAAAAACCTGGAAACTATTCTAATGGTCATCAAACCCCATCTTTAGTGATAGATACTCAAGGGTACGGGTTAGGTCGTTTAATGTCATCTTTATGGAGGAAAGACAAAGACACACAAAAAAAGATTCCATGTGAATAAATATTAGCAGTAGCTGTGAAAGAGTAAAAACTAGCATGTCAAATTTTGGAAATCTGAGAGGAAAACAGCTCTTCACTTTTTGAAGAATAGATTGTCATTATGACTACCAGCTGCCGCGTAGCGACACCACGGTGACAGGTCTGAGATTGGAAATATGATTGGCTAATCCTGCAGGATGAGCTGAAAGGCTGCGCCTTTCTGAAGACCAAGGTAAACTTTGTTGAGGACGGGGAGTTAATTGAAGTGTCACTCCATTCCCAATGTGAATGACATCCAGGACAAATGAGAATCACAGTTTCCTTCTCTCACACTCCCCTGCTCTGCATAAATCTCTGTTTGAAGGTCACTAACTCTGAAAACAGCATCTGGTCAGTTAGTTCATACCAATATTTTACTCACTCTCAGGCATAAAATGGCTGCTCGGCTTTATCTGTTGCCAGCGGGCTTGACTGACATGCATATTAGCTCTTTTCTCCCGGGACTCTGAAAACACATCATATTTTCCACAACTTTCATTTTCTCCATTCAAATTGCGGCCACACTGAGGTGTCTTGGTTGCATACTAATTGTGTGTGATGCTCACCTCTGAGAGCGAGCTAGACATCCGCGCGAGGAGCCAACTATTTTTCATTGTCTCTGTCGCAATAAAAAGTGTCATCCTAGACGGGCTGCAAAAATAGCAAAGATCTGTCATCATCTGTGGAGTGTAGATTAAAACACGGGCAGAATGTGATTGTTTGGGGACAAAAAAGAAGTCTACACGGTAATATAAACACAGCCTTTCTTCGTCTGCAAACCCTCTAAAACCACCTTTTGTTCCACTTGGCCTCTGATGATATCCTGAATCCCTACTGTCATTTCTTCCCTTTCCCGGTTCTAATGGTACAACAATCACCTTTGCTTTTGTTTCTCAGTTAAATGGCAAACACCAAACCCCTCGTTTCCCCGCTCCCCCTAAAGGACATGAAACAATTTCTTGGATGAATCTCAACTTCTTTCAGGATGATCGCGTTTAATGAAAAAAAAAAAGAGAGTGACATGTGTATTTCTGGACTTCTGAAGAGGAAACAAATGTCTCTCTTGCACTTGTATGTACAGATTAACTGGTTAAATAAAATGTTTAAGAGAGCGACAGAAATTCAGAATAAATGGATCAAATACCAAATTTAATTGTACGAGATGTCGTTATTATTTTCTTTGATTAAAAACTTCCTAGCTGGCTGTTTTTTCACTGCAGTCTCACAGCGCTACAGACCTTTTCATTAAATATGGAGAAAATATCTCCAGGAGAAAGAGAGACTCAAAGAAAATGTAAATAAGCAGTGAAGAACTTCAGTAACCCTGTACTGTTTCGTTTTCTTTTTTCTGTGGAGTGTGTGATGAGATGTGACCTGAGCAGGCCTTGTATTTGGGATAAAATGAGTAAGATGCTGTGTGTGTTCGAGTGTGAGTGTGTATGTGTGTGGTTTAGGATGCTATGAGTAGGATGGTGGAGCCAGAGGATGCATGAGTCGCACTAGAA
>VUQG01000990.1:26963-52983 GCA_015106755.1 Etia nguti | reverse complement strand
CCACTGTTTTTCTTTTCAAGCTGCTTAGATTATCATGATCTCACATTTGGTACTTTTTTCTCTCTCTCTCTCTCTCCTCTGCGTGTGTGTGTGTGTGTGTGTGTGTGTTTCTGTCTGTGTGTGTCTAGATGTGTATGGATGTAGGTGTTACAGCCACAACTTCTCACATTGCATTTTGGTGTGTTTGCATGTCAGCATGTCTGATAGACAAAACAAGAGAAACAAAAGGAGAGGGGAGGGAGTCGAAAAAGAGGAAAAAAACAGGAAGGTGATGAAAGAGTCATAACAGCCAACTACAGCACTGAATGTTTATTTTGCCTAATTATGCATATGATGTAACATGATATTCCGTGCTGTGGGAATGCCACAAAACTAATTATGGTGTAACTGCAATCCTAATTAGCCCGTAAACACACACTTTCAAACATAGCCAGACACTTTTGTACACGTGTGTACACACGTGCAGTAAAAACTGTGTCTGTTACAAACTGCTAAAAAGCGATTAGTATCATTCCTACTATTACACGCATACACTGAGCTGCCTCATTTACAGTTTACAGGTTAAACACCGGCTCTGGCATTTGCTGTGGCCCTTAATGTTAGACTGTAAAGCTCACGGCTGCTGTGTAGGTAGGTTAAGAAGACTGGGGGCTCCTATAAGCCACATTATGTGGACATGTGATACGTAAATGTCTAGACGAACTTGTGCTGATGTGTTTTGTTTTGGGGTTTTTTTTAATTTTGAAAAATGTAGAAGTAAAAAAAAAAAGCACATTCATTTTTTAATTTCCATGTTGTCTTAAATTGA
Organism: Etia nguti; assembly: GCA_015106755.1. NCBI lineage: Eukaryota > Metazoa > Chordata > Actinopteri > Cichliformes > Cichlidae > Etia > Etia nguti. The sequence goes on along the minus strand of VUQG01000990.1, from coordinate 52,175 downwards.
CCTGGCTATTGTTTAATTTAAGTTATACTGTATATCAACCCTCAGTGCAGCTAAATAGTTTATGTAACTGTCTTCCAGCTCGTGTTTCCCCATGTAATTATTTTTTTTCATCACGGAAAGTATAGAGAAAAAAAAATGTATACCTGTATTTCATAAATTTTGCTTTTAAATTTTCAAACTAGAAAGCAATCAGACATCTGAGCTGTGTCAGATAAATTCAGTTGTGTTTTTAAATGTATTTATTCTTTTTATTTTCCCTCACCACAGTGTGAGACATGAGCCACTTGAGAGTTTCAGTCCCTGGTATGTCACAGTATCCTCACCGCTCCTGTTCCAGACATGGGTCCAGTGTAAACCAGGCATGACAGACACTCTATACTCTAGTGTAGGATTGCTTACTTGGTCTGAGCTACACTCTAATGTTCAAATCACTGGTGAACCATAAGTAGAGTGGTGTATGCCTTGATTTCCAATTACAACACCATTAAAAGCATTTCTGCTGTTATGTTTTTGTGAATGTTTAACACACTTTTACCCATGCTGTCTGCAGAAATTGAAGGTGTTTTTAGTTTAGGTGCAATAAATGAAGAGGCAGTACACAATGTTTGACAGTATTTCATCTTTACTCATCTTTAGGTAATTTAATTTAAAAATATAAAATATCTTAGAAACACTAACAGGTTGTCCTGAATGTTTCATTGGCTGTTGAATTCTATGATTTTCTATTTGCATTTGCGCAGCAGTTTTAATTTGATGTAATTACCTCGTTGCAGATGCTTATTACAGCAAATTTCCTGTGTTATCTGTTCACATTTGTTTGTGCTTTTAAATCAAGATAGTCTTAAGTTTCACGGCATTATCCACTGTAAACTTTAATTAAATGTTTACAAGAGGTAGTGGATTCACTTAAGCTAAAAGCATTTTTTTTTACAAATCTAATTCATTTTAGTGGATTATCTTCATCAGTTGTTATCCTATCTTAAGACCCAACACATGTAAAGAAATATAGCACCATAAGGTTTGTAGAAAGCCAGATTGGGTTAGATTAGAGGCAAGTCATTCAGAAAGGGGCACAAGGTGTGTAATTCTATCCAAACCCCGGCTCTCTGCTTCAATTTAACTAAAAACGCTGCAAGCAAAAGACCCTTCGTGCATAACCCAAACTCTGTAAGAGAATAACTCAACCAAAACACCTTAAGCCTCTTTCAAACAAATTTGCCTGAATCAAAGTGGCACTTATGAATAATTACACCGAGTGTTTTTAAGTTGGAATAAGAAGGAAAACAACAATTAACAGTGAAAGTTTTCTCCTTTTTTTCACTCTCCAACCTTGTCCTAGTAAGCAGTTTTGTCAGTGTGTGTGCCCTGATAGTTTGGGGAAGTATCTATTTACTTAGTGATTAGGACAATTTGACTGTCGCGGGCTCGTAAATTCAAACCATTCACTCTGCTAGATTGGCCCAGACAACATCATCAAGTCACAATGTGAAATACAGACACACATACATGGATAAGTACACACACTCGCAGAGGCTTAACGCACTCTGCTCAAGAGGCATACAAGACTCTCATTTGGATTTCTGTCTGCCTGTCTTTTTTCTTCACGCTACTCTCAAACTTAAATAAACCTTCACATATAATTACAGCCAATTCTGTATATTTTCATGTCCATTTCCTTGAAACACTCAAAACGATTGGCCTTTAAGAGCAAAGCAAGTGTGTGCGTCTTGATGAGCGAACAGCACACACGTGCTTCTCAACTCAGGAAAAAGTGAAAGAGTGTCTTTTATTGATTCAGGGGTAAAAAGGTAAAAGCAACACAAATTGTTCTGTCCTTCAATCATGCAGGAGCTGTCGTGTATTTGGTCTGTGCAGAGTGCAGTTCATCTGATCTGGTGTTGCCATGCAGTGATGAAAACATTATCAGAGTCAATATTATGAGTGTGAAAAAGGTCCACTTACGCAGAATGTGGTATTGTGGTCACATCTTCATGTCTCCCTTGCACTTAGTGCCAGAACTGTTAAAAGCGAGAGTGGAAATTCAAGTTAAACACTCAATCCGGAGGCGAGTTTGGCGCCACCTGTGACCTCCTTACCCAAAACACAAACACTTACAGATAAGCACATGCACACACACGCATATGTAACTTCACTCTCGGGGTGTCTGTAGCTCAGGAGGTAGAGCTGGTTGTCTACTAATCAGAACGTTGGTGGTTTGATCCCCACCTCCTGTTTAGGTGCCCACAAGCAAAATACAACCTCATATGGCTGCAACAGCAACACCTTAAGCAATTCATATTGCTTGTGTTTACGTTTTTGCATACATTTCAACATAAGTAACAAATACTTTTTTTCTGTTTGCTAATATTTGCAAATTCCTTTAATACGTCTTTTCTGAATTTGTTATTTGGTTAATAGAGTCATCATAAAATAATAAAACGACTATTTTGATAATAATATTTTATTCCAGCAAATTCCATTTGGAGACAGTGTTCATTTATTTCAACATATGATAGTAGTCATACACAGTGATGCTTTTCTTTCAGTAAATACAAGAAATGTTGCACACCATTTTCAGTACGGTGGTGCAAAACAGCTATAGAGTCAACTAAAGGCTTGAAAACATTAATGTTCATAATTACAAACCTGTGTAGGGAAATTAATAGATTAGAGGTATTATTCACTTGTATGTGCAAAGTAAATTTCTGTATGAACTTGTTAGCAGCTAGCTCATCAGCTACAGTTGCACTTGTTCTGCAACTGACTATGTCACTGAGCTTTGTTGCTTTTCTGGTGCAACCAGCTTAGAATAGAAGACTCTCTGTATAGCTAATAGCTATAGCTAATGACACTGCAGAAAAACATTACCTCATTTTGTTCAATGCGGTCATGATTACATTGCTGGATATGGATTATGTGAATATGGATGCTTAAATACTCTGAACCTTATGCGAATATTTAGTTTAAGGAACTTTCAAAGAACCATTTTAAACCTAGTTGATAAAGAATAATTTTTTGTTGTTTCCCTATAAATTGCTGTAGTAGTTTTTGGTGGGAGGAGTTTCAGGTTTTGTCCTGTAGAGGGCAATAGGAATGTCTTGCGTGATTTCACCTTGCAGGGAAGACCAGGAAGAGTTAAAGAAATGTAAATATAACTTACAAGACATATTTATCATTAATGACCGCTACTGAAGTACTGTTATGCTGGTTATGTCTGATAAGCATTGTAACCATTGACAATTGAACTGACTAGGTATTTGCGTAGCAAGTGTCTAACTACATTTTATCACAGCTTGCACATGTTTTGTGAATATGTGGATCAATGTGGTAGAAGGTGATCTGGACAGTGTCCCTATGGTCAGAGGGGGATGTAAGTAATTACCAATTCTCCAAACACTACTTTGCTCTATTTAAACACATTACATGCCTCTCATGGTCACTGCCGACTGCTCCATTTTCACTACAACCTGTGAACAACTAATACACACAAAAAGGTGTAAAAGGTGAAAAAACACGTGAACCTTTGAAATGTAGGTCTGGTTATTGGCCAAATACAATATATATATATATATATATATATATATATATATATGGAGAGAGAGAGAGAGAGAGAGAGAGAGACACCTGAGATGTTTCAGATAACTACTGTGCAATAAAGTAGAGTGTCCAAATAAGGAGGATAAGTGTCCTCTCCCTGTGCAGAGGGGAGTGATTCAATACTTTAACTGAGTGATTTCCTATATGGGTCCTTGAACAATAGATTTGAAGGAGCTTGCTGCTGAAAACCCTCTGCTGTTTGAGCAGTACGTCATGACGAGGAATGCAAGGTGTTGTCCATTTTGGTCAACAGTGTGGCCAACATCCTTTGCTCATTAAGTAACTCTAAAGGCTCCAGGATAGTCCTCACACAACCTTCCTTCCGCTTTTCCGGCTTTCTGGTCTAATTTGCATATAGCTGAACCATATTAGAAATATTGATGTCCTGCTCGCTTGCATATGAAATTATGATATCATACACATCATTCTGTTTGTTTTATGTTAAAGTTTAAATTCTCTAGCAGTACAATGAGCACAGAGAATTTGAGCTTTACACAAGAGTGTATCGTTTAAGTGTTGTGATTAATATATAATAATTTTTTCACTACTCGATCTTATTTAGGAATTATTATTTTTGCTAAATACAGTTCTGTAAAGATACATGCAAACATCTCCCTTCAAAAATCCATGTGATACAAAGTGGCAGAACTATGAGTGTTTGGGAAGTATCACCACCAAACAGTAAAAACGATCTCCTTTGTTGAGCACATCTGAAATGTAATTGCACTTTTATAGCTTAGTTAATTCTTTAAAAAATAGCTTTTAAATTTTTATATTTTTATATTGCACATTATGAGAGTAATGACTGTCATATGCCATAATTTTTTAAAGAATTATCAATTACTAAGCAAAAATTAACTGGAAATTTTAAATTCGATTAATTTAAATATCTAGAATACCATAACTGAATTTTTATGAATTTTTTATAACTAGGCAGGCTTACTGACTCTGAACAGGGAATGACCCTACTACATTTGATGATTTATGATTTATGTCATACTAAAAGGACTAAAATCAAAAAATCAATTTGATTTATAGAAATTGATGTCAAAAAGAAGTTCCGGTGTCATATATACTAGAATATGTGAAACAATTAAAAAAAAAAATGCACCTAAACACCTTATTTAAAATCACAAAATACATAACAATTTATAAATTAAACAGTTTTAAAGGACTGATTAATGTAAATACTGTAAGAAAATAGATAATTCATGAGATTTAACCTCAAATTAAATTATGTAAATTTAGGTAAATTTACATGCTGATTAAAATCATCTCATCATATCTCACACAGTAGTCCCAAAAATAAATAATTATTTTGGAATTTAAAAAACCCCAAAACTTTCTGACCTCCATACTATTGCAGCTCTAAGCCTGCTGGCTCTCCCTGAAGCCATACTTGGTATGTCTTTTTAACAAATGTGAAAACTTGCTGTTTATGCCCTATCTAGCATGTAGCTGAAGCCCCGACCATGCGGTAGATAGAATTCTTCCAAGGTTCGCCAATCTTCAGAGAGTGAAGGATCAAATCTTTGACTCTCAGACGTACATGTCAGGAACTGTCATCAGTGGGGTAGACACGTGGCAGCACAGCGTGAAAGCCCTGAATTATCTGCAGCCCCCTATCTTCAGAGATGAGAACAAATGGTTAAATGTGTATAATAAGTTGCAGAAAAGTGAGATGAAATCAACATCGGCTTAAAAATGCTTAACTGGCTGGAGGAATTAATCCATGACCACTTTAGAAAGAAGATCACTGAAATTTTACGGATGAGAGCAGGAGGTGAGTGAGCCATTTCACCCGAGTAAGATCATTATCATGAAATCAGTCTTTATCTTATTTCTTCTTTTGTTTTTGTTCTTCTTTTGTGCTGTTTTAACATGATAATGTTTTACTCTGTGCTCTTCTTTACAACTTTTACTTTTTTCATGCAATGACTTGAGCTGAAAGAGAGCTGCAAAAACTGGGGATATGGCTCACTCCTGACAAACAGAGAGAGAGCATTAAACATGCTTGGATTCCTTTCAGGAGGGTTCAAACTAAGCCTTAGAACTAATGACAAAGGTTTTCTAGAGACAGCCATTATTACTAGAAGGTAAACTGCAATAATTTTAGCAGTACCCTCAGGTCAACATTTGATTTATAACTACACACCTGCAAAACTAATGACTCTTCCACCTTCAGCTGTGGAGCTATGGTGTTTAGTAGTTGATTCAGAAATACTGAAACAACTATCATATAAGCTAACACATTGATTTAAGAGTGTACGAGTTCATCTTCAACATGGGTGCTTAAATGTTTGCTTTTACCTCCAAAACAGTGTCTAAAAAAATTGTAATTTAATTATAAAGGGAAGTTTTAAACCTTCAGCCAATAGCAGCAGGCTCATGCTTAATGAAATAAATATTTATTTTGTAATAAATGTAAGAAAATGTTGTAAACAGTCATCAAAGGCTTCAAAGTTTAATCTGGTTAAATTTTGTTAAAAAAAACTTTCTAAAAAAACATAGAGTTTGTGAACAAAAGCATTGGGCTACCTACACATGACATCTACAAGAGCTGCTCTACCATGGAAACCCATGGCATGAAGTTCCTGTTGCACAAAGAGCAGGTTTGGAAATCAGCAGTTATTAAGTTAGTTAGAGCACTGGTAACTTTTACTCACTACACACCTCAGCATTTTGTGACCACACTGTAACATTACATGGTCTGCCTCTTTGTGACTGAGTTCCTGTGGTTCCTAAATGTTTCCACTTACAGTTGATCGTGAAATATCTAGGAGGGAAAAGATTTTACAAACTGAGTTGGTGTAGCAGTGGTATCCTATTAGAGTATCATCCATTATTATTATTATAACAAATGTTTGTAAAAGCAGACTGTGTGGCTTTTACGTAAGTACTTTATGCAAAACACCTAGATAATTCAAAGGAGTGACCAAGTAATTTTGTCCATTTGGTTGCAGCTGTAATTAGACTTTAAAAAAATAGATCCATTTCCAATAAATTTCATTTATTTTGTACTGTATGTTGGTATAAGATATGTACCAATAAACAAAGTTTAAATTAGAGTATTTTGCTGTATGTACTTCTAGATCTTCAGTGCTAATGCACACATCTTTTCTGAGTCTGGCTCATTCAACTCAAAACACTTCCTTTCACCAGTGCCCATATTTCCATTACCATTTTCTTGGTTTGGTCAACATTTTGTTGTTTAAAGTATTACATGACCAGGCTTGTATTCAGGAAGCAGACAAAATGTACAAAATATTGAGACATTTATTATGACACATAAACTTGATATCAGGGACAAGTGGTGAACACTTATTACCACTGGCAAGGTCATATAACTTTGAAGTTCTAACCTCACACAAAATTTAACAATAACTATGCAGATAAGGATATATATTTCAGATAAGATATGCAGATATGCAGATAAGGCATATATACAGTAATAAGCTAGACTGATCAGAAAACCTCAGTCAACAGAATCAGAAAAAAGACAACCACTGCAATATTTCATCTTAGTTGATGTCAAATCAATGCTTAATTACGATATTTCACAATTAATTAATCAATAACAACAGGAAATCAGTTATAATAATTTATCAAGCAATAAATAACCTTAAATCATACAATGATTAATAACTTATGTCAGATTAAATTAAATGATCAGTGTGGATTTCGCTGATGATATACAAAGCGTAACAGATATGAACTCATAAAGGGAATAAAATTTAAAAGTTACTGTCAGTTAAATTTATAGCATATTAATTAAAAGATTTCATGAAATTTAAATATGTATTTTCACATAAGAATCTGTTTTGATTCGACATTGTAAATTTAATTATCAATTAAAACCCCATATGGGCAAAGTATGGTGTTGTAAACAACATTTCAGTCTTGAATATGAACTAATCAGCCAATTTGTTAGGTACACCTCCCCAACTACTTGCTAGTGCAAATATCCAATCAACCAATCACATGGAAACAACTCATTTTGGTATGTAGACATGGTCAAATTAACCTGCTGTAGTTTTAACCAAACATGGGAATAGGCAAAAGTGGTATTTAAGTGAATTTGAGTGGAGCAGGGTGGCTGGTGCTAGACAGGCTGGTTTGAATATTTCTGAAACTGCTGATTTATTGGATATTCATGCACAACCATGCCTAGGGTTTACCAAGAATTGTGTGAAGAAAAATCTTTTAGAAAATACTTAGTGAGTGGCAGTTCTCTAGGCAATACTGTTTTGTTGATGTCAGAGGTCATGATGTCAGAGGAGAATGCCCAGAGTGCTTCAGGCTAATAGAAAGGCAACAGTAACTCAACCAAGTTATGCAGAAGAGCATCTGTAATGCACAGCATATGAAACCTTGAAGCACATGAGCTACAGCAGCAGAAGACCACAGCTAAGAACAGGAAAATGACATTATGATTCACACACACTTACCAAAACTGGGCCATCAAAATGTTGCCTGATCTGATAAATCTTGATTTCTGCTGCAACAGTCAGATGGTAGGGTCAGATTTTGATGTAAACAATATGAAAACATGGATCCATTCTGCATTGCATCAATGGTTCAGGCTGGTGGTGAGATGCAGTTGTGTTGTCGATATTTTCTTGTCTCACTTTGGGCTTCTTCGTACAACCTAAGAAACATTTAAATGCCACAGCCTGACCATTTCTGTTTTTTTATACTCACAGTGTACAAATCTTCTCATGGGTGCTTCCAGCAGGATAAGACACCAGGTCACAAAGCTCTGGTAATCTCATTTTGGAATGTTTCTAACACCTTGTTCAGTCTGTGCCTTAAAGAATTAAAGCAGTTCTGAAGGCAAAAGTGAGCCCAGTCGGTACTAGCAGTGGCCAATGAATAGTGGATATGTATGCACTTCATTATTGGTTTTCATTGTTACAGCCCAGTGTCCAGTGTGCTTTTTTCTTTTTGTAATGATCATACAGTCCAAGAGGGAACTTTCTTGTCTGTAGAAGCCACAGACATCTATATGTCATGTCACAGAATGTTTCACAGTGGATTTTTATGATTTGTTTGAAGGATAAATGAGGTTTCACTAAAAATAAAACAGCATAAAGCTAATAATATAAAAGCAGTTTCAGTATTGAGTGCTACTTAATCCAGCCTGCAAATTCTAAACAAATTAGCCAACATGGCAGCAGAACATTAGCTCAGGATTAGTGTTCACTGACTGGTTAGGCTTTGTTCTGTTTAACTGAGTTAACATCCATCCATCCAGTTGATCACGGTGAACAACAAGTCTCCTCTGCCATTCCAGGAAGATCAAATGTTGAACTTTTTTCCATCATAATGCATCAACACACACATAAACTGAAGACACAAGTTCATTATCCACGTTCCTGTGAACATGCTGTTTAATAGAAGTCTCATGACTGTATTTTAGCCGCTGCTTGAAGATAAAAATGAAAAATTTTTCTATCAAGCTTTTCTTCTCTTTTTCTCTTTTCTCCTATTTGTAAAATGTATTTTAAAGACTCATTGTTTTATGCAAATGTGAATTTTAAAGCTGGCTAGGTCTTAAACTAGTGATAAGGCTTTAACATTTTTTAAGTGGTATAACTGAAACTCTGTTTGAAGAGCAATAGTAGCCTCCATTCAAACAATGTGGATGTGTGAAAACGTGTGTTTGAGTTGGTTCTTATTTTCCGTGATCCAACCCATACAACCACCGCTGAGTAATCTATTTAACGCTCACGTGTCTGACAGTTCTCTTGTAGATTAAAAAGAATTTCACCAGAGGAATTTCAGCAAGATTTTGCCATGATCTAAAGCATGGCAAACAGGACACCACAAAAATGCCCCCTTTTTCAGCACACAATTGTTGGTGAATGTGTACCAAGCCCGTTGTCCACTGTTGGATAGCAATACAAGTATACACACACGTGCACATATGCTGGAGTGAGTCATCATCACCTTGATAATGTGCATGATCACCAGACAAATGAGTACTACACACAATCCAAGCTACACTGCTCGCTTCAGACTTAGATCCTCTCAGAGAGTTAATTTACACCAGTGTTGTTTTTGTTTTTGTTTCCCTTCATTCTAAGGAGAGTAATCTGTTTTGTAAGTAAGGCATTGGCTAAATCCATATATCTCTGAACTGTTCTCAACAGGTGTTATTTTAACACAATATTGAGGCATTTCAGAAAGCCAGACTTCATGTTGATTCTAGTATATTATTTACATATGTACATTTATATACTCTGATTGCATGAAACATGGAAAAGGTCTTTTAAGGGTTTTATCTCTTAATGCTGTTGTGTTGTCACAGTTTCATTTTTGTTTGTCTGTGAAAGATCAGGCACGTAGTCTGTGGCAGATATATAAAACTGAATGTGTCCGTTATATTCCATAAAAAACAGTTGCATGCAAACAAATGCAGAAGCAAAAACAAATGTACTAAGTATGTAAAATATGCAGCATCCTGGACAAGCAGTCATTTCCTGAAAATAACAAAAGGTTAGTTTGTGCATAGATATGAACAACAGCATATAACCTATAACGTTATCTGCGGCCCCCCCTGAGACCCTGATAAGGATGAGCGGAAGCTAATGAATGGATGGACGTTTTTCATGGAATTTTTTTTTTTTTAATGGAAGTATTTCATTTATTAGAATATATGTTTGTATACTCTGTTACTGATAGGAAGAAAGCAAAAAAAAGGATCAAAATGGTCTTCAACAAATATATCATATAAAACTCAATTTTAAATTTGTTAAATTAGAAACACTGTAAGTCTTATTGTCAGTACTTTATCATTTGCGTTCAACTTTTTCACCCATTTTCTGACTTTTTTCTGTCACAACATGAAAAACCGAAGCTGTTTGTTCTAATTAAAAAAATAAGGAATGATTTATTACTTAGATTTATAATTGTTTTTCTTTTTCCTTTACACCAAAATGTCACATAGTTGAGGTGTATATAAAAAAAATTGTTCACTAGAATTAAGGTACATTCCAAGTTGCAATTTTTACTCAAACCGACATGCACATAATTTGTTTAAATCGCTTCCGATATCATCGGTATAACTGTTGGCAGCAAAGTTGAGCTGCATTACCCTAAAATGTTGCTCATATATCATCACCTCCAGCTCGACAAGAAACAGCAGCTGGAGGTTGGAGTGAAAGAGCTGACTGGCTGATTGATAAGCAGACTGCATGCTGATGTGTTAGGCAAGAATGGCAGGGAATGTCTGTCATGCAAGCCGAAGGCCAAAAGGCAGACGCTGTGCTTCACCGCGCTGTCCTGCCCACGGCCTTGACAACTGATCTATCTGCAAAGAGAGAGAGAGGCTGATTAGCTTAAGAGGGCCTGAGGGTTTCATTACAATATCACAACAAACAATTATCATGTCTCTAAAGGGATAGAAACACATGTGCATACACACTAGTGGCCGCGCACACCAATGTTTTATGGCGAATATTGTAACTCAAACCTGACTACGGTGTGGGAAAATTAAAAGGCATACTATCAGTATTTCAATTCTTTCAGTGTCAGTGCGTCACCCCATTTATATTTATTAATTTCATATCTTTCTTATTGTTTTGCTCTCAAGCAACAGGTGGTTTAAAAATTGTTGTAAATGTCAGAGCAGAAACCAAAACAGGTGAGAGGTTTCCTGGTCTTAACCTTTATATCCTGTTATTTTCACGAACTGTGTATAGCTCATTAAACCTGTGAATTTTATTGTTAGTGATAAAATACATTTAGCACCTTAAGCTCTGCTTTGCATTAACATTGAATTTACTTTGAGTGAGATATATTGTAATTGAATCTGAAAAAACGTATTATTAACTCATCGGATAAATAAATATATAAACATTTAAATTGAATAATAGGAATAAAAATCAAATTAGATTTTATTTAATTATCAACCATAAAGAAGCAAATGCAGCTCATGTAATTTTACCAGGCTATGGCCATTTAAAACTTACATTGTATACACTATTAAAGAGCTGAATGTGGAAAAAAGTGAGGCACTCTGGTTAGCAGCCTGTGGGGCTCAGACAAAGAGATGGTGTTAGGTTGCATTGCAGTGGCCTTTGCTCAATACTCACTGTGCACATAAATACACACACACGCACTGCAGTAACCTTCTGCACGGTCCCCAAGCAAAGGTTATGTCCCACACGCCACTTAAGTCTCATTTGTGGGAGCCAGACCAGAACAGCTCATTCATAAATTTATGTAGCTGATACAAACCTTCATAAATAACGTGCTGAGTAATAAAACAATGTTGAGTGAGAATGTATTCTCACGTTACTATTTTTCCCAAAGTATTTTAAATGTAAAAAGTTGCAGTGAGTGTTTTCTTTAAACAAGCAATGTTTAAATTTAACAGGAAATTAATGGGAAAAAAAGTAGCTGCTGGTACAAAGTCTGCTCAGAAGACATGGAGGCCAACAAATGTCTACACTGTAAAACTGAAACAAAACTCCTGCCTTTTATTCCACCCCTCAGTTCAGTAATGACACATAATCACCAGAATTGATGGCACACAGAATACATTTGTACCATCGTCAGTGTGTACTAATTATCCAGCTGACTAACAGCAGCCCAAATGTATTAAAGGTTAGTAACACACTCATTACTCGTCAACAATGTCCAGAGCTCTTGTCAGCCTGATGATTAATGACCCTCTCACTTAGACAATATTGCTTTAGCATGATTTCTAATAGAACAACTTGAACTGCCACCAACACACAGAACAAATTGGAGCATAATGTTTGGATAAAACACAGAGCATCGGCACTTTTGTTACATAAACTAAACTGCAGTGGACAAAACACAGACGCAGACAGATGAGCTTTGAGTGGGGGGGATGAATTATTGCCTGATATGTATGCCGTTTCATTTTTTGGGGTATTCTTTTACTTATTGCATATTAGGAATTGGTTTTAGTTGCCTGTGAGATGATTTAAGCTGTAATTAAAACAAAATGCACCCCGACTTTGATTTGACACTAATACTTTGATTTCCTCCTGAATACATATATAAAATTATAGGAATATATTGATGATAATATGCCAGTAAAATTTGTATTTTTGATATATGGTAAGGTTTCATACCAAAATATGTCAATTGAAAAAAATTAAGATCAAGACTTTTTATTCATTAATTTTATTTATTTCTATATTTTGGGAGGGGGGAAAGTCCCAGTCAATTCAACTAACCACTCAAAAAGGGCACTGAAAATCCTGAGAATGTAGCTGACAAGAACTCTCAGCATGATTATGAACACTGAAATGATGTCTTTACAGTCACCAAGTTTCGAGGTTTAGCTGGCCCCAAAATATAGCACTCAAAAATCATTAGTTATTAATAATTCAAATATATGTATACATTTAATATTGGTGCTAGTGTCAATGCCTATATATACATTAATGTAAAAGGTCTGAATCAATATGTGTGTGTTTTCTGCAGAAGTTTATGGTGTTAAAAGCACAGGTTGGGGGGATCATAGCAGGGACTGCAGCATGCGGTCTTAATTCAATTTAAAGCTCTGTGTTTTGACAGGAGTTAAGAGTTAGATGTAGTGGCAAGAAAGCTCAGCAGTCTGCACTAAAAAGATCAAAAACACATACATTTACCCACATATACATACAGGAATTCACTCAGTGCATCACAGTTGAACTTGTATCTCACATTAAATCTGTTAAAATGTAATTTCATTAAATCCTTGCCATAAGAAGCCGTGAGATGTGTAGCACAGTGTTGCAATATAGGTACATAATAAAAGTCTCCATTATTCTCATTGTATTATCAGTGTTGGTTTCATAACTCTGTAAGGATCTAATACTGCATAATTTGATCCAGAGGAATAGAATTAAATAACTGTCAAATACTTATTCAGCTAATGAGCGCCTCGAGGAGTGAGCAGCGGTGTTGTCCACCATAAAAATGATGGCAATAAACAGTAATAAAAATACCACAAATTAATAAAGTCGAACCAGACAGGCACTCCGTCTCTCTGTCCTGATTACACATATCTTCACTGAGGTTTCTGTGTGTGTTTGTGTGCCTCTCACATGCCTGTGTGTGGGAATGTATGGGCCCCTGGAGATAGTTAGCAATATGTTTGAGATTTGCATAGGGCTGGAAGTAAAATATATTCAAATTGTGTATATTATTAGTAATTCTCCCTTAAGGCACAGGTAAATATAAGCCGTTCACCCTGTTTTGTGTGTGTGTGTTTATGTATATGTGTGTATATATGTTGGCATATCAGTCTAAAGCTACGTGCTGCTGTGTGTTTCTTTTTTTTTTGCAGCATGTTTGTGGTCAGATGCATGTTTGTATGTGTAGTGTCTTGACTGTTTTTCCACAGGTACGTGGGTGTGCGTTTTTGTGTATTACAGATAGGAACACAGAAGGGAGCAAGAAAAAGATGGAGAGAGAGATGTGATTGCGGTATTCTGGTAGGTAGGTAGGTTATGGGGCCTATCTGTTTCACGTCTTCCCTTCCCATCGTCTGGTTTCCTGCCATTGATCAGAACAGCCCACCTCCTCCCCTTTTTTCTCCTCTCCCTCTGCACTGATGGACGGAGAGAAACCTGATCGCCAAGCAAGGAACTGGAGGTGGGGGGGGCGACAGCGAGGGAGCAAGGAGAAGAAAAGGGTGAAGGCATCAGTGCCGTCTGCAACCTCCTCTGTCAACCATGCAGAGAACCCTGCAAAGAGCCACATCATAAATGGAGTATCTTATTCTGCCCTAATCTAATTTCTCCATTCCTCTCGGCTTTACTGTAAAATGAAAAGATCATCTAACTCTGTGTGTGTGTGTGTGTGTAGACGGGACACAGTGAAACAACAGAGACCGAGCCAAGGAGATCGTTAGCGGAGAACTGAGAGTGAGGAAGAGAGCGTGTGTTTTCCATGGAACAGATGTTAGAGGAGTGTCACTCACTCGTATGGGGACCCCTCTTGCTGTAGCACCCTCAGAGCCATAACACAACCTCCCATCGTCCTCTGACACACAAATCTCCACTCACACATGTCCACATGCTGGGATTTTGAGTGGCAGTTTCGCTGTTGCTCTCGCATGCCGGGGGGGGTCATCACCTTTTCCATCTGTTCCTGATTGGCCCCCCAGTGTGGAAAGTAGTCGCCTTACAAAGTCCTGTCCCCTGAACACAAAAAAGGAAGAAGAAAAAAAAAACGTGAGGTAGAAATCAGTGTTTGAATTTTTTTACCTTTTGAGGCTATTTAAAGTCTCCGAACTTAAACGTAAAACGTAATACAGAAACTCTACGTTGACATGGACCAAAAGAGCTCACCCAGTGCAGGGAGAAAGCCTGTCCGAGTAGACATCAGAAACAGTTTGAATTTCAAGAAATGGAAGGAGCAAGTAGAGATAATCTGTCACCTGTCCCCTGCACAAGTGTAGTGTGAATCTCACAAATGATAGCAATTGTCTACAGAAAAACAGAGCGAGTCCATCATCACTTTGACGAAACCAGAATTCTGTCATGCTAGATATTTTGCACGTAGGTTAGAGGTTACGTGTATGTGTTTCATTGTATGTGTTCATTTATTTTGCACCACATTGTTTCAGCAGTTATAAAAATCTAAAGGGCATCAAGCTACAGTGCTATAAATCTATCAGACATACACCAACTCATCTGAAACTGAATGTGAAGTTGTAGAAACATTGAGTTGAAATTAAATCAGAGTTCTGTTTTCAGCTAAATAATAAAACCTATTCATGATGGCATTACACTAAGAACATATATCACCCTGAGCAAATGTCAAAATGTATTGCAATTTGAATATCAGTTGGATATGGAGGATGTCTACATTTTTTATTTACTTCAGAAGAAGTATCCTTCGAGGACAATGATGAACTTTCAATCTGATTCAGTGGCTTTTCATTTCAGCTGCTGAATATTAATGCCCAACTGTCTTCTTTATTGCCAGCTTCCCTTTGTAAAAAGAGCATTAAAAACTGTTAGAAGATAAACAGTGGTCTCGATTTCATATAATGCAGAAGTATTTATGATAGAATAATTGCTAGTACCAAAAAACTGTAATCTGAGAACTGTTAGGTGTTTGTTTTTCTTCAACAGACTCATGTTGCACACAGATATAGAAATAACAAATTATTGCTTTTTATTAATTGATTAAGTAACATGTTGTTGTTTTGCATTCACTCAAATATAGCTGATGATTTTTAAATATTGATTCATGTTTTTAGATTTCTGCCCTCACACAGAGATTGCTTTTCCTTCATTTTATGGATTTCTTTCTTGTTCTGATCTCACAAGTCAGACTTCGGGTCAATACTGCAACCCGATAGGACCACACAGTCTGGTCCCTAAACCCCAGTAGGCTCCTACCTTCACTGTCACAGCATTACTGACAAATTATTCACCTTCGCAGTACAGTCACAGGGATTTGGGGGGGGGGCAGACATGTTGATGAGGTTAAATAAGCATGGTAATTCTTCTTTCCCATATCAGGGTTGCAGCTGGCATATGTCTTAGAGATAAGAATTGCAGACTGCTGTCTGTGTTAAACGAGTGCCATAACAAAGCATTCTCAATGCAACAAGTGTTTTGTTAAAGGTCTAGCTTTTAGTTTGTTGGCATCTACCTGGAACTGTTGTTGAAGTGCAGTGTGCTCTAGGTTTCAGTTCCTAGATCAGTGTTATTAGAAGCCACTGATTCTGGTCACTGTTAGTGCCTTTAACACAGTTTCCCGGAAGGCTGAAACAAGACTGTGTCCTGTCTATGTGTTTCTCTCTTAATATTTTGGAGGTTTAGTATTTCTCAAACAACCCCAACTCCCAACACCATCAAAAAAAAAATGACTCAGTTCAGATACATATTTAACACAGCGGCAGGAAATGTGGAAGAAAAGAAAAAACAGCTTAAAACAGTAAGAGTTCGTTTTATCTACAGTGAAAATCTCCCGCAGATGTGTCCGCGTTTATCAAACTGACTGATCTCCTCTGCTCGCCTGTACATCCTGCTGCGCTGCCATTGTGTTTCTGCTCTAAGACTTGGGAAACAGACACAGAGAGGCTTTGGGGAGGATTACTATGGGTTGAAGGAAAAACAGGCTGGTGGATGGAGAGAACTCACTAAAGTGGTGGGAGGTGAGTGGTTGGACGGAAGCTGAAATGGGGTTTGTGTTAATCCAAGCAGGATGGGAGGATGGAGAAGATGAGCTGAGGACTGGCTGCTTCCCTCGATTTAAATGACCGTATATGTATGCGTGTTTAATAAAGGATCATTGAAGGTCGCACCATTATAAGAGCATAAAAGATTCACACATGTACAGAAATTTGGTGACACCTTCCTTTTACCGAGCTTTCTTTTAAAATCTCCCATATTAGGATCAGAATTTGGTTTAAATAAATAAAAATGAAAAAGAAAATATTGCAGCCATCATCTGAGCTTTAAAAACCCCCAAAACTTTCTGGTTTCACATTGCAGTGAAAGCAAAGCCACCGCTGAGGAAAATGACACCAGTCAATCTGAGAAGACTTATTTGTGAGCTATGATAAAAAGCAAGACTCGCATGCACAAATACATTTTCCTGAGGCATTTTGTGGCTCCTCCTTAGTAGTTTATTCCCAATCTGCTGTGCTAATAGAGTCAGAAAATGAATTTACTCCCAGTCACCAAAGCAGTTTTTAATAAAAGGCAAATTCCCTCTCTGCGAGAGTTATTGCCAGCAGTGTCCTTACCACCTCAGAGACCAACAATTATACCCTAATGGCATTACACTGTCTCGCTAACAGTTATTAGCATTAAAACCTCTCATACAATATATGCAAAGTTATTATTTGCAATTCTTGAAATAAACAAATACATTGATGTAATTTATGTATGTATTATAGAGAAAATTCATATTATGCACAAGTTCTCCAAAGAAATAAAAGTTAAATATAAGGAAAGTGAGAACTCTGCATGGTCAGAAACATGAAGCTGATTTATTTTAACCAATCTAATTTGCTTTAAATTAAACCCTTAACCCCATGCCCATGTATTAACTGACTGTATAAATGGATTACAGTGTGTTAAGGCACCTATGCTGTGTTGGTCACTTCTGGAAAAGGGGGCATTTTACTGTGTAAATAAATGATTTAATCCATTGAAACTTTTCCCTTAATTCACCCTGAGAAACTTCACAAAAAAACTAAGGTTATGCAAAGGAAATTAGATGATTTCATTTTCCGTGCCTTGAGAGAAAAAAGCACCAGCTGTCGTATTTGTAGGAGTTAATAAATGTCATGGCCAGAAACTGAAGTTTATGCCCATGACCGGTGTACACACCCTGAGTGAAGCTGCTGTACGGCTGCAAAGAATATACTGTGCTTACTGTACTCTCAGGCCTTGCTGATGAACATTATGCTCACTCCAAAAACTCTGCTGACTATTGAACAAGCTAGTTACATTTTCACCGCTGTATTTTATATAGAAATATTTTGTGAATATTTAAAATACCTTATGCATTTGTATAATATAGATTTAGTACACCTCTTATTACATGATAATCTAAAGCACCTCAATCCTAATGGTCGCATGTCTGAACAACCTATTTTTCAAGCTTCTGTAACCATGTTATGGGATATAAATTACATTTTTAAAAGTGGTAAATATTTGATTTGGCAAGTTCTTTATTTTAATAGATACACATTACACGTTTTTAACTATTAATGAGCCATTTGAGAATTGCTTAAATAAATAAATTAATCTTGTGTGTATTAAATTCACCTACAGTGCATGATGTCATCCTTACAATATTTAAATACAAAGTAAAAATGTATAAGTCAGAACTACACACGCCTCACATATTTCAAACAAGGAAACACTCCAATCACTAATCTAATAAATACAACCTGCAATAAATCACTAATTATTTACAGAAGATCCCTTTAACAGCTTTGGACTGTGCATCTCTCAGACCCACAGGTCCCCATTCTCCATACCCTCTGCGCTAATGCAGCACTAATGCAGTGAATGGGGGGCTTGTTTTTATTAGCCAGTGTCCCACTGTTTGGATAATCTCTCGATTTACCAAAGCCCCTCGTTGACAGCCCTCCTCGTTGAGTCCCGAGCCCCTGCAGGTGTCCAAACACCAGCTAATGGAGCCAGCACGCTCTTTAGGCAGAGAGATATATGGACTCCATTTTGTCAATGTGAGATTTTTCTCTGCTGGGCAGCATATGTGTCAAAGTCCCAGATTTATCATGGAGATAGTTTTGGCAACTCTCGTTTTGGCACAGACTCGGAAAGACACCATGTTAAATAAAATAATGTGCAAAAATAGGACACTCAAATGCTTCCGGCGAGTTCTTCTCCCACGATAGCCGTCCAGCAATCAACACATGTCAAACATAATAGGCATCAATTGTACTGTGTTTATAAATGCCATGTGACTAGATATCTTGGCCAATGAAGAAAACTAGAGCATCACTACTACGTTACCTTTGATTCCACAGGAAATACACAACCTAAAGCGCTGATGGTCTTAAAGTGGGATTTGAACATTTGTTTATGGAGATTTCATCATGTCAGGAAAGCCCAAATAGAAATATTTAGCTGCAAATTTCTTTTTTATTTGTACTTTTTCCAGTGTCAGCAGAGTTGAAAGGGGTTTAAAGTCTTATAAACAAAAGCAAAAATGTTTCTGCAGGGAGTCTAAAACATATGCAAGAGCTTTGTAGAAGCTCAATAAAATAAAATTAAAAAATAACTTTTTTTTGGGGGGGCTTATCTTTTTAGGAATGTGCACTGGGCTTCTATAATTTTTTGCCAAAGGTTGTACCTCCATCTATTAAATTCCATGAAGGCACTGAAAACTATCATTTTGATCTCAATTAATATTTCCTCCTCTGATATAAGCAGAGCAGCAGAAACAGGGAATGCAATAAGAGAGTTGTGTATATGATGGTTTTTCATGTCAACCCATCAGAATGGATGATGACTTCACACCAAGCAGGGTAGGGTGATGACGGGAAAGACCCTAATGTAGACAGCCATAAACACAGCAAGCCATCTCTAATCCTGAGAGGCTCCTTTGTGTACCTCACACTGCACAAACTGTTTTGATGAATCTCCTGACCCCTGACCCTCCGATGACGGATGACGCTCTGAGGGGAAATGTAACCAGAAGGCAGCAGATCACCCCGGCCATCCTGTTTGGGAAATGAAATGCACTGTTGCTTCATCATCCAGAGTTTTAGTCTATACGCTGTGGAGAAAGGCATGAATGCAATATAGATTTAGTTTCGCTTGCATTAATGTGAATTACAATTGTTGTAATTTACAGTGTAACTCACTTTTTTCCATTCTGTTTACATTTATATAAACTATATCTTGAATATTTTACTCAAATTATTTACTTGACGTAACCGAATGGGCTGAAAAATGCAGTTCAGAATAAAAACTGATCCGGTTCGGTATTGAAGTGGTTTAACATCTGGGGCCCAGACACAATCACTTGTCATGAAGTCTAAACTGCATTTCTACCACATCATACAAAGGGTCCCACAGGATTAAACTGTGCATCAGTCATAGCTTTTTAAAGTCAGTATTATCAGTGGCATGTTGACAATAGCTAATAACAGCTTAATAAATGTCATTACATTGAAAGAGTATATGTTGAAATAGGTAAATTGTGTAATTTGTCCTGTTTGTGATTTGTCTTTCCTAATGAAATTATTATTAGTTTTAAATTACGAAATAATGCTTTGATGATTATTTGCAAGAGTAATATTTATGTGTTTTAGATGCCGTTTAAACAGAATGAACTGTACTGTTTTCGCGGACATGAAAATCAAATCAAGGGCACACATACACGCACACACACACAACACACAAATCCACAAACACACACACAGGTCACGTCTCCTTGCACAGAGCCTGTTTGTAAGAGCAGCACATTTGTGAACCTGACAGTGGAAAATCTGAGCTGCTCCTTCAGCCTCCGTTTGGTCTTGGCGTTTTGATTTGTTTGACAGGGAAGAAAATTATAACAGCGGGGGGAAAGAAATATGAAAATATGACTGGTAATACTTTCAAAACACAGATATTTTCCCTGCTGTCTTCACAGAATCCATAGTGGGAGTCTGCATGTGTCTGTGTGCTTGGACCGTTTGGGCTTGTACTGTGTCCTTGTGTTTGTATGCTTGTTTACATATACTGTGCATGTGTGCACACATGTGTGCACTTCAGGATGCAACGCTACAACTATGAATCATCTTTACTGATGACATGGTACGCTAATCGTTTGTCTATATATTGCAGGTTTGTTTCCATATCTCAAGGGTTTCTTGTGGTCTCCTCAACATTTCTCTGACTCGATTCCATGATCTTCATTTCATTCATGTATTTATTTATCCAGTTTGCTTTATTGCTTTGATTCTCTGAGCTCGGGGTTATTTTGTTTTAATGAACGCCTTATACTTCTCCTTTGTTAGACTCAGTAACTGAACTTTTCAGAGTAAACTTTTCTCATTGGAGCTGATGGTTCAGTTGAGGAGAGCAAACAGACTGTTCTTTGATTATTCATAAATATGGCATATTCACCAAGAAAATGACCCACGGAGTAAACTCTGAGAAAATTACACAGCAAAGAGAAAAAGCTCGACTTTGTCAGCGTAACATCTTTGCATCCTGATTTCAGACCATGTTCCTCCACTGTTTATATTACTAAACATTATTACTTTTCACTTTGGGAAAACACCTCATGCTGCCAAAACAACACTTTATGCTACTGTTGACCTCTTGACCCTTCAGCCTTATCCTAACCACAGCCACGTTCCCGCACATAATAAACTCAGCAGCCACTTAAATATAGCCATGCCTGAAAACCTGCATAATAATATTTTATATTGATTATTAATATAACTCTACAATTTAGTGCGCCACAGTTGAAGCTGTTGATAAGACTGAAAGCTGAATATTGTTTTAGGGTAAAATGAGAAGAGCTACGATTTAGCTGTGTTTGTGTTTAAATCCAGACTAATCACTCATCAGCTCCTGTGTATGTGCTACGGCTACTGTGCACATAACAACTCACCTCCCCAGAGAATGCAAGATACCGTCATCTTCAAAGCATCAAAAATCTGTCTAATTGGCTTCCAGCAATAGTACAATGGACACTTTCACCAACCAGTAGCAGACTAAATGTAATTTTGCTATTTGCTGAGGTAAAACTGCTGCCCTGTTTCAAAGTAAATCTTTGTTTGATACAAAACTGTTCAATATATATATATATATTTTTTTTTTCCAGTCGACCATAAAGGACACGAATAATGAATGAACTTTGTCTTTTCGTGGAAACCTGTTGTTTTTGCCCTTACAGTGTATTTCACACACTTACTGAGTGGACATAATCTTTATTGGATGAGGCATGCAGCATAGCTAATATATCAGACAAGCTTGTGGTGCAGCAAGTCGCACAGATTAAATGACTTCAGTGTTTGGGTTGCAAGGGCTGAGTGTTGGTCATCGCTCCATGCCAGAAATGAACCTAAATCATTCAGAGGCAAAAAACAGACACAGAAAACACTGATGCTATTGTGCGGTGTGTGCAAACCTAGTAAAGCTGTTAGTGAAGTGGAGAAAGGCAGTAAGGAAAGAAGAGGAAGACAGATGAAGGAACTGAAATAGCAGAGAATAAAAAGTGAAGAAGAAAAAAGTGATAATTAAATGAAAACAAAGGAGGTATGAACTTAATCCAAGAAAGACAAAGAAGGACATAAATGATAGAAGAAGAACGAGATAAAAAGAGAAACAGGAAGAAAGTGAGGGAGTTTTAGGAGAATCAATGCAGTGTCTCTCCACTGGGACCGAGCTAACAGCACAGCAGACCGTGGATCTCAGGTGTCCAGTCGATGGCTGATGCATTAGGCTGCATATACCCGCCGCTTTGGGTTCAAACACACATTTTCTTAATACAACATGAGCCCATTTCCCCCCCTCATTAATCATGTAACCTGATTAGGGCTAGAGGTCTGGCCTGTACTGAACCCTTCTCCACTCGCCGCCTTTCATTTTGTCAGCCACACACATGTGAGAATATACATGTGCGTTTATGCAGAGATATTAACCCGTGGTTTCCCATATGCTCAAAGGAGGATGTGTCAGTGCAATCAAACTAAAGCTTATGCATATGTCTTTATACACTCACACAGTTCTATACATAAGGTTTAGTAAACTGGGACTGTTGCCTTTGTTGCTGTATTTACCGAAATCATCCTTTCCAATAGACATTTATTTAGTAATGATCCATCTGTATCAAAAATCAGTATTAAAAATATAATAATTTCTTCTTAAAACAGCTGGAGAATATCGTTTTTAATAAACTTTTATCAAACTTGAGTAAACTATTGTTCACGTCAGTGAGGAGCAATTTTCAGGAAAATTAATTATACTTTTCCTAATTTTTTTGTACTATTTTATAAAATAGGACAAAGTGCCATCACGTAGATACACTAAAGATTGAACTAGGGTGAAACAGTACTGGGAGGCTATAGGAGAGTGGGGAAAAATGTTCCATACCTTTATAAAAGCTTTTTTTAAAATGTAGACGTAAGAGTGTTATGATTATGACTAATTTAAACCGCTCATCAGGGTGAAGAGTGTGAAAGATAGGCTGACAGATAGAGTTAAACCTAATACCACTGAACTGAATGCCTCTCTGGTATTCATCAACATATGACCGGTCTAATCATTGATTGGCTCAGGTTCATTGCCATGCAGTAGAAGTGAACTGTGACAGATAACCCAACACGCTTTAATTCTAGAGAAGGGTCACATAATGGTGTTCTGTCATTTGGCCTGCATAACCTAAAACCAAAGCGAATTTTTCCCTTTTTTTCATTTTATCATAAAATCCGTAACACATGAATGTAGCTGCAGTAAATATTTGCATGATTCTTATTCCTTCACCTTGCTGACCTAATGTTTGTTGTGTCGTGTTCTTACCAAGTCAGATGCTTGCAAATACAGAGACTGTTTGGTGAAAAGCTATCAGACCTTTATTTTAATTTGATCCAAGTATACACACAAGCAACAGTCACTGGACTGTTTACGCAGATTCGTTTTTTCCCCACCTTGACTATTTCAGATAACTGCTTTTGATTGCTGTACAGTTTGTCCACTTAAACTTTCTTTGACTTCAGCTTGTTTATAGACACTTCCAAATTAACACACACACAAACACACCCTTATAAATACAGTTACCGCTGTATATCTGGCAGGGTTAAGTGTAGAGTTCATTTTCTTCTGCCTACTTACACTTCTTCTGCCAGAAGCCCCTGTTTGTATAAATTCTGATAAAACTTTGTATTTAAATATTTAAAGACAAAAACATTTTGATCTTATTTTTCTTCATTTCTCCCATCCCAAAGTATTATCAAAGTAGTGTTTTATTATGTGTGTGTACTTTCAAAAGTCCTTCCCTCAGTTACCATTAACATTTAAAGATTTGTTTTACAACTCATGATTTTACATATATTATACATATGATTTGCATATATATCAGAAGCGTCAGAAGCTAAACAGTCTGGATAAGTGGATAAAGATTGCCTGTTCACTGCACCTAAATGAATGGCATTGCAGATCATGTGTGCAAGTGTAGGTCTGTATAACCTCCTCGAGTAATGACTTACACGGCTAAGTTCAAGGTAAATAGACCAATACTTATCTAGTTCCTTTCAGCATTACTTGAGGACTCAAAGCACTTTCTTGTTATAATCCTCATTCACCTATTCACACACACATTCATTTTTGTCTGCGTCTAAGCACTTTTAACCTGCCACAGCCACATTATGGAGGCACTGAATGTATTAGCTGTCTCCAGCACTGTTACTGTGTTTTTGGACTGTGTAAAGTTTATAGACAAAAAATGACTTTATCTATGAAACCTAAATAGTTTATTAAATTGGATAATAGTTAATGTTCAAAATTACATTTTACAGCTGGAATATGAAAACCTGAGAATTATGATTTTTTTTAAAAAGATGTCAATAATTTAAGAGTAGAAAGAAGGTATAACTGTAATGTAATTATTGCAAATATGTTTACCAACAAATAAGTACAATTAAATTTATTCTAACACTCTCAAAAATCAAACAAGTGTATTTTTAGCATTTAATAGTAAACGCCACTTTTATGTAAGTACATGTGACTAAATTAATTTTCATTTGACAGGGTCGTTGTAATGCTCTTTAAAATTTTACCTTCTATTGAAGGTACAAGTTTGTCCTTGATGGTAATGGGATTAATTTCTCATTTTAGATTAAAAAATATATATCTTAATAATAATAAGAGTAATCAGAAACTGGGATTTAATTTTCAACTCCTCTTTAGTGTCTGGTTCCATTCACAAAAACACTTTCAGGAAAGGGCTGTCTAACACGATCAATGAGATCGTGCAGAAAACAAATGTTTTTAGTTTTAATACAAGAAAATGCTAACAATTTTTAGTAACCATTACAACCCACTGTACACTTAAAGACCATGAATTAAATAAACTTGTATATTTCTAGAGCTAAATGTATGTTTTTCATTTTTTTTCCTTTTTTTTTTTTTTGTAAAAAAAAAATGTATGTTTTTTTTT